>JAKUCV010003410.1:0-25946 GCA_028386065.3 Turnera subulata | reverse complement strand
ACCTGTAATTTCTTAAATTTTCTCCCCGAACAGAAGAAATAGCAAACAGAATGAACTCATTGCAATCTCACTCTCATATCTTGGTTCAATGTTCGGCATATACTTGAGAAAAGTTGCAAATGGCACTGTAAAAGAAAAGTATTGGCCTTAAGTGCCTCAAATTGATTAGTTCACTGTGGCATTTAATAAATGATACTTAGTTTATTGGTGGAGTACAGTAGGAGGTCTTTCCATTAGTTAATAACAGATTGCCTTTAGTGACATTACCATGTGCTTGAATAATAATACTATAGTAATATCATTATAATGTGCTTGAATAATAAAAATCTACCCAACTATAGCGCATTTGCCACTTCTAACGCTACAACAAGGCATCTTTCCTGACAACAAATACTGGTTGTTTAAACTCTGGGAGTTTATGCATTATGATCCCAGGTATGAGAACTATGTTAGGCCATGCCTGGTGAAGCATTTAGAACAAAGAGACAAGTGCTGTAAGATGGATAAAACCCTGTTTTCAATTTCCCAGATTGTCAAAAGAAAAGTGCAAGGCTACCAAAAGCTATGACTTCCAATTTAGCACGCCAGATTATGCTGAAAATTATAGACTTAGTTGTCATTTGTCTGACATAAAAATATGGAATAAAAAATATTCAATCCTGCAAAGAAGCAGTGTTATTCTTTGGCAGTATTCTGGTCTATGAATCTCATTCTACATCAACATAAGTTTTTTAAATTTCAGAGCTATTCTGTGTAGATAACCTATCGTCCCACCGGCTCGCTAACTGTCATCTCATTGTTGGAATAACTTCCTAATGTACTGGGAGAAGTACCAATAACAGTGGACCTGTTCCCAATGCAGAATGCAGGCTGTTTGGGTGCAGGAAGTGCTGCATTGTCATTGCTCAGCATGACAACAACTGAAGGCATTGTTGGTCTATCCAGTGGTGATTCTTGAATGCACAAAAGCCCCACATGGATGCACTTGAGTGCTACCTGGGAACAGCATTGGCCCCTTACTGATTCATCAATGAGCTCTGCTCCTCTCCCTTCATTCCATATTCCCCATGCCTGAAAAACTCATCTAATAGTGTTAATCCTGAGTCATTTTTATAGATTTTTTTGGATTTGTGGCCATGATGCAAAGGGAAGAAAAGATAACCTACCAATCCTAGAAGGGTTGGATAATGGTTATTGTACTGAAAATCAGTATTCCTTTTGCCGCTAACTATCTCTAATAGCAGTACTCCAAAGCTGTACACATCTGATTTCTCTGAGAACTTACCATACAATGCATATTCAGGAGCCATATAGCCACTGCAGCAGTAGTAACAAGTAAGTATCTCAAACATTATGCAGCTTTCTAATTTGGTCCCAGAAGGAAAAAAGCTTTTCATTCCCTGAAATAAGTTGGCAGACATCATAGCTGAAATTGGAGAAGTACTTACTAAGTTCCAACCACACGATTGGTATTGGCTTCGGTCTGATCTGATCCAAACATCCTCGCCATTCCAAAGTCTGATATCTTTGGGTTCATTGCCTCATCAAGCAGTATATTACTTGCCTTAAGATCTCTGTGTATCACTTTCAACCTTGAGTATTTGTGCAGGTAAAGAAGACCTTGAGCAACGCCCTCAATAATATGGAATCTCTTACTCCAATCCATTTTCGCCTTTTCAGATGGATCTAAAGGAACAACCAAAAAGATATGAACTCAATGAACACCTGGCTTCTCTCTTTTTCAACAGCAATTTAAACTTTCAGAGTTTGAGAATTACCAAACAAAAATGTGTCCAAACTTTTATTTGGCATGTACTCGTAGACCAATATTTTTTCTTCCCCTTCAATGCAGCATCCAAAAAGCCTTACAAGGTTTGTGTGCTGCAACTTGGCAATAAGTCTTATCTCATTCATGAATTCTTGAGTCCCTTGTCCAGACTTCTTGGAAAGCCTCTTTATTGCAACTGTTTGGTCTTCCAAGATTCCCTGTTTGCAAGCAAACGCATAAAAACACTACCTAGCAGAAAAAGCAGAAGGCCACCGAAAAGAATAACTGTGTGCAGCATAGACTGCAAAAAAATGCACCTTACCTTATAGACAGGGCCAAAACCACCCATTCCCAGTTTATTTTCTTCAGAGAAGTTATTTGTGGCATCCATTATTGTTTTAAGGATGATTTTATCCAACTCCTTGTCAGTTTTTTGATTGCTAATGCTGATGGTTCTCCCAGCTGGACTCGAACATCCATCATGTCTTTCTGTCCACAAGAATCATTGCATCATCAGGAAAAAGCTGAGGTAAAAATTCTCAGGATTTTTTTCAATACATTTATTGCTCATTTCCATGTATATTTTCAGAGAGAGGAAGATCGGACGTAATAAGGGATGAGAGAAATAAAGAACCTTGCTTTGCAAATCGTTTTCTCCGTAGTATATAGCATGCTGATGCGATGGTGCAGAATCCTGTGGAAACTACTGCTACTATCAGAATCATGGGTGAACGTTTTCTGTGGATACTTTTTCCTCCCGCAGCTGCGTAAAAAAAAAAAATGGAAAAAGTTCATCAGCCAAATACTAGGAACCTGTAATCTTATTAGTCCTCAATAATCCTGCAATCTTTCTGAAGATGTTGATTTAGTGTGCCATCTGCAGGTTTTAGGAGAAAAAACAAGGAAAGAGAAAGAGGACAAGAAATGCTTGAACCAAGAATATAAAACATACCTGGTCTCTTGTCATGAATCCGTATGTAAATATCTCTGCCTTTCTTGTAGTTCAGTACAAGATCCACAATATCACCAAACCAGTTCAAACATTTCACAGAGTTTCCTCCAATCATGTCACCATATGAATAAGCTGTGCAGGAGCAGTTCTGCATACATTTGGATATACAATCCAGCACACTCATATTTCCAATTGAAATTGAATGATCCGGTAGTTTCACACCCTCTAACTTCATAAAATTGTCTGCTTCTCCACATTCCAATGCTTTTTCCCTGACACAGCCATTACTCCAGTTCCTCATGTTCCACTCATTTTGAACTTTGGGCAGGAAGCCTGGCAAACACTTGCAAGTATCTGGTGAATCAACCCTGTCACAAGTTGCTGATGGACCACAATAACCATACACATCACAAGGAAATCCTGGAAAAATCTTTATTGGAACCCAGTTTTCTCTTCCCTTCGTCCATTCCAGGAACTGGAGCTGCCCAGCTGGTAATAGCGCAGCCCTTGCTTTATATGAGGGATTAGTGAGACCAGAAGTAAAATATATTTCTTCACCCTCTCCACCAAAATCAGAATAGAAAGCACCCATAGAAGTGTTTCTAATGCCAGAGTAACTCTCGCTAGTGTAATAGACATTGTATCTATAATACAGATGCTGGTCCTTCCAAATGACAAACTGCAAAGGCCCTGCAGTATCTATACCGAAAGTGAATTTTCCTGGTTGTGGGTCTTCACTGTCTTTCCATGAAGTTATATACCTGCGTTGTCCAGTTTTACGGTTGTAGGAGATTTTCATGTTTGGAAGCAATGTATCTGAAGGATGATCAAAACTCTGCCAAAGAGTAGTTGTCTCATTTCTCAGGATGAGGTTTCCAGTATCAGACAGTACAACACTTGTATTTCCCACAGACAATGGAAAGACCTCTGTGTTTGATGACCAAGCTATCTTTCTTCTTCCATCAAAGACTACAAGATTTCCATCCTTGGTAAGTTCAAAAACTCCAGGAGAATCAAGTGGAGAGCCTCTGTTGGCAACCCACACCACAGTTCTTAAGGGTATATTAAACCAGATGCCGAGGTAGCTTTTAGTAGAATTTCCAGGACTGAAGAAGCCTAATGCAAAATCTTGATTTTCACAAACTAATGTTTCGCTACCTCTAATTGATTCTCCAGGATTTAAACGATCATCACTCTTGCAAATCTGTAATAGTGAGCATGAACTGAACAGAAGAAATAGCAAACAGAATGCACTCATTGCCTCTCTTTCTCTCGCTCTCACACCTTGGTTCATTGATAGGTATGTACTTGAAAAAAGTTGCTGACAATGGCACTATAACAGAAAAGTATAGGCCTCAATAAGTGCCTCAAATTGGTTAGTGCACTGTGGCATATAATAAATGATACTTAGTTTAGTGGTGGAATACAGTAGGGGGCTTTCCATTAGTTAATAGCAAATTGCGTTTAGTGGCATTACAATGTGGTTGAATAATAATCTTCGGGACTTTGATACCTTGTCATGTATCATCCTATTACGTCTACCATGTTCTCTTGTATAAGATAGAAGTCGAATTGAGCTTTCGACTTCTAATTATGTATTGAGCTCACATATATTTTTAATATACTTCCCGGTTTCGACCAAAAATAATGCTATAGTAATATCATTATAATGTGCTTGAATAATAAAATCTACACAACTATAGTGCATTTGCCACTTTTAAAGCTACAAGGCATCTGTCCTGACAACACATGCTGGTTGTTTAAACTCTGGCAGTGCATCAATTATGATCCCCGGTATGAAAACTATGCTGGACCATGTCTGGCGAAGCATTTAGAACAATGAGACAAGTATTGTAAAGTGGATAAATCCCTGTTTTTGTTTTCCCAGATTGTCTGAACATAGTGTAAGGCGACCAAAAGCGATGACATCCAATTTAGCATACCAGGTTAGTCTGCAAACCATAGACTTGGTTGTTATTTTTCTGAAATAAAACTATAGGATCCGCTGAAAATCAATCCTTCAAAGAAGCAGTATTATTCTTTGGCACCAGGAGTATTCTGGTCTATGAATCTCATTATCCATCAAACATAAGTTTGTCAAATTTCAGAGCTATTCTGTGTAGATAACCTATCGTCCTACTGGCTTGCTAATTGTCATCTCATTGCTGGAGTAACTTCCTAATGTACTGCGAGAAGTACCAATAACAATGGACCTGTTCCCGATGCTGAATGCAGGCTGTTCGGGTGCAGGAAGTGATGCATTATCAAGGCTCAGCATGACAACAACTGAAGGCATTGTTGGTCTATCCAGTGGTGATTCTTGAATGCACAAAAGCCCCACATGGATGCACTTGAGAGCTAATTGGGAGCAGCATTGGCCCCTTACTGATTGATCAACAAGCTCTAGTCCTCGTCCTTCGTTCCGTAATTCCCATGCCTGAAAAAGGCATCGCATATCATCATTGTTGAGTCATTTTCATAGTTGTTTTTCATTTACGGCCAAGAAGCAGGAAAAGGAAGAGAAAAAAAACTTACCCATCCTAGAAGGGTGGGATAAGGGTCATTGTACTGGAAATCAGTATTCCTTTTACCACTCAATATCTCTAATAACAGTACTCCAAAGCTATACACATCTGATTTTTCTGAGAATTTACCATACAATGCATATTCAGGAGCCATGTAGCCACTGCACCAGCAGTTCCATGTATGTATGCAGAACATTATGTGTTGACTCAATTTTTCATTTCAGATTACGCTTCCTTGAAATAACTTGGCAGAGCTTACTGCTGAACTTGGAGAAATAGGTACTTACAAAGTTGCAAGTTGCAACCACACGAATGGTTTTAGCTTCAATCTGATCTGATCCAAACATCCTCGCCGTTCCAAAGTCTGAGATCTTGGGGTTCATTGCTTCATCGAGCAGTACATTACTTGCCTTAAGATCTCTGTGGATCACTTTCAACCTCGAGTACTTGTGCAGGTAAAGAAGACCTTGAGCAACACCTTCAATGATATGGAATCTTTTACTCCAATCCATTTTTGCCTTTTTCAGATGGATCTAAAGGAACAAAAAAAAAAAGATATGGTGAACTCAAGGAATAGCCAGCTTCTGTCATACTTCAAAAAGCATTTAAGCTTTGACAATTCAGGAATTACCAAACAAAAATTTGTCCTAGCTTTTATTTGCCGGGTACTCATAGACCAATATGTTTTCGTTCCCTTCAATGCAGCAACCTAAAAGCCTTACAAGGTTTGTGTGCTGCAACTTGGCAATAAGTATTATCTCATTCATGAATTCTTGAGTTCCTTGTCCTGACTTCTTGGAAAGCCTCTTCATTGCAACTTCCTGGTTTTCCACAATACCCTGCTTCGAAGCAAATGCATGAAACCACTACCTAGTGGATAAAGCAGAAGTCTACCGAATAGAATACTATCTGAAAAATAGATTGGAAAGGCTTTACCTTGTAGACAGGGCCAAAGCCCCCCTTTCCCAGTTTATTTTCTTCAGAGAAGCTATTTGTGGAATCCAGTATTCCCTTAAAGCTGAATGTTTCCAATTCCTTGTCATTCTTTCCGCTGCTAACTGTTATGGTTTTATCAGCTGTAGTCGAACTTTGATTCTGTCTCTCTGTCCACAATAATCTTCTTCAGGAAAAACCTTTTATATGTATATATATACTCTTTGCTTATTTGTTTGTGTATTTTCAGGAAGAAGAAGCTGAGAAAAACAATTACCTTGCTTTCCAAGACTATTTCTGCATAAAATATAGCATGCTGATAAAATGGTGCAGAATCCCACAGAAACTATGCCTACTATCAAAATCATGAGTGAATGTTTTTGGAGCATAGATTTTCCTCCACTAACTGTGTACAGAAGAAATAGGAAGTAGTTCATCAGCCAAACACTAAGAAACTGCAACTTGACTACTTCAAAGAAAGAAAAAAGAGGACTAGCCAATACAAAGAACAAAGAAAGATGCATAACCAAACCTATTTTCTCATCATGAATCCGGATGTAAATATCTTTGACGCTACTATCATTCAGTATAAGATCCAACAACATCACCAAACCAGTGTAAACATTCCGCGGGATAATCTCGAGCCATAGAAGTTGCATCATTCATTGTCGAATTGCCATATGAATAAGCTGATCAGGAGCAGTTCAGTAAGCATCTTGATTCACACTCACTCGGGGTCATACTTCCCATTGCTTGTGAATGATCTGGTAATTTCACGTCCATGAACTTCATAAACTCATTTCCTTCACCACATCTCCATGTTTTTTCCTTCACACAGCCATTACTCCAGTTCTTCATATTCCACTCATTCTGAATTTTTGGCCTGAAGCCTGGGAAACACTTGCAAACATTTGGCTTGTCAATATTAGAACAAGTTCCTGATGGACCACAAAGACCATAAATATCACAAGGAAGTTCCTTTGGGGGGTATGGTTCTTTCCATAGTGAAATCCAGCTTCCGCTTTCCTCGCTCCACACCATTATCTTGAATTGACCAGTTGGAATTGTTGAAATTTAAAAGGAGAGAGAGTATTTTTATTATAACAGGATAACACCAAAGCAAGCATATCTTTTCAATGTATATACTTCATAAACACCTGTTACACAGGTTGCATTGTGGCCACCCTGAGCCACACCCTCTGGTAACCCTTTGGTTCCAGCCCTTACTACAACCATAACACAACGTACATTGACTGGACATATATATAGGCATCATAAGAATAACTACCTATAACTATCAAATCTTATCACAAATACAAATCCAACTGCATATAGCAGTTTCCTACAAATAATACAACTCATCAAAATCATTATTTTCAAAACTCCTCCTTGATTTTGATGTTTGTAGACATGCATAACATTCATCAAGTCTTGCCAAGTTCCTCCTGCGTTGTAGAGCTTTTCTTGTTTCTCTGGAACACAACACAGCCTTCTTTCCTTGACATGACTTCAGCAAACTGTGAATGATAGTGTAGAATAACTTCATGCATACGTTGTAGACTTGCATCTTGTCATTTATCATGCCCACGCAATTGGCATCTGTCACAGCACACCATTCACAACAGTGACAACCCTTTAGTTACATCTGCCAACAACTCTGATTACATCTGGCAACAACTTTGGTTACATTTGATAACTCTTTGGTTTCACATAAGACAATCCATCTTGATCTTTTGGTTACATATATGGTAACCCTATTTTTCTCAACATAGTATTTACTATGTTGGCATTTTTTTTTTGTTCACAACATAGGTATCTGTAGTCTATGTTGGCATTTTTTTTTCATACTCTCAGGTCCCTCAAGAAATAAGCTCCGCTACCACTGTTGTTGAAATTTAAAAGGAGGAGAGAGAGTATTTTTATTGTAACAGGATAACACCAAAGCAAGCATATCTTTTCAATGCATATACTTCATAAACACCTGTTACACAGGTTGCATTGTGGCCACCCTGAGCCACACCCTCTGGTAACCCTTTGGTTCCAGCCCTTACTACAACCATAACACAACGTACATTGACTGGACATATATATAGGCATCATAAGAATAACTACCTATAACTATCAAATCTTATCACAAATACAAATCCAACTGCATGTAGCAGTTTCCTACAAATAATACAACTCATCAAAATCATTATTTTCAACAGTGTAGACCTTGCTTTAACTGAGGGTTCAGAGACACCATAAGTTAGAGATATTTCTTCACCCTCTCCACTAAAAGCTTCATAAATTGAACCTCTAGGAATTTCTAAATACAGAGCCAGTGTGGCTAGTGTAGTAGACATTGCCTCTATAATAAGGATTTTGGTCTTTCCAGATAAAAAGCTGTAAAGGTCCTGTTGGGTCGATACCTAAACTGAACTTTCCTGGTTGTGGGTCTTCATTGTCTTTCCATTAAGTCAGATACCTGCGTTGTCCTGTTCTCCGGTTGTAGGAAAGTTTCATGCCAGGCAGAAATGTATCTGAAGGATGTTCAAAACTCTGCCACACAGTAGTTCCATCACTTACCAGAACAAGGTTGCCTGTTTCAGACAGTACAACACTTGTATTTCTCAGAGATGAAGGAGAAACTACTGTGTTTGATGACCAAACTATCTTTCCATTAGTTTCAGCACTTCTCACAACAAGATTTCCATCACGGGTAAGTTCAAAAATTCCAGGGGAATCAAGTGGAGAGCCTCTGTTGGCTACCCAGACAACAGCATGGGAGGGTAAACCAGATTCCCAGGTAGCTTTTAGTTGAATTTCCAGGGCTGAAAAAGCCTAGTGAAAATTTCTGATCACTACAAAGTATCGTTTGGCCTCCACTAATTGATTCTCCAGGCTTTAAGTGATCATCACTCTTGCAAATCTGTAATAGTGAGCATGAACTTTAAACTCAACAAACTTAACAGGATGCATATAATATATACATACATAATATACACATGTTTGAGAAACCATCTATAAAAGCTGCAAAGTAGGAAGCATAGTTATTTGCCCCCGCCGTGGGATTGTAGTTGGAAATATAAATACCCACAACAGAAAATATGAAACTTCAACCATTTCTTTGAATTGCAACGTTATCATAACGAGGCTGACAAACAATTGAGGAAGCCAAAATGAAATGGCACAAACAAAGGAAAAAAAAAAATTCTTTCTATTCAACTAATTTTTTTTTTCTCAATATACATCCTTACAACTACTGTAAGATGGATAAAAACCCTGTTTCCATTTTGCCAGCTTGTCAACAAAGGGTGTAAGGTGACCAAAAGCCCTGACATCCAATTTAGCACACCAGCCTAGTCTGAGAACAACAGACTAAATGGTCATTTTTCTGAAATAAAGACAAAGTTTCTACTGAAATTCAATCCTGCAAAGGTATATAGCATGCTGATGCGATAGTGCAGAATCCTGTAGAAACTACTGCTACTATCAGAATCATGGGTGAACGTTTTCTGTGCATACCTTTTCCTCCATCAACTGTGTAAAAGAGAAATGGAAAGTAGTTCATCAGCCAAATACTAAGAACCTGTAATCTTATTAGTCCTTAACAATCCTGCAATCTTTATGAAGGTGTTGATGTGGGAGAAAAACAAAGATGGAGAAAGAGGACAAGGCATTGCAGGACCAAAGATATACAACCATATACCTAGTTTCTTGTCATGAATCCGTATGTAAATATTTCTTCCAGTATCTTAGACTCTGTAGTTCAGTACAAGATCCACGATATCACCAAACCAGTTCAAACAGTTCACAGAATTTCCTCTAATCATCTCACCATATGAATAAGCAGTGCAGGAGCAGTTCCATGTACATTTTGATACACATTCCTTCACACTCATATTTCCCATTGAAATTGAATGATCTGGTAATTTCACTTCCTCTAGCTTCCTAAACTCGTCTGCTTCTCCACATTTCTGTGGCGTTTCCCTGACACAGCCATTACTCCAGTTCCTCAGGTTCCACTCATTCTGAACCTTTGGCTGGAATCCAGGCAAACACTTGCAAGTATTTGATGAATCATTCCTCTCACAAGTTGATGATGGACCACAGTAACCATACTCATCACAAGGAAATTCTGGAAAGGTCAGTACTGGAGACCATTTTTCTCTTCCCTCAGTCCATTCCAGGAACTGGACCTGCCCATCTGGTAATAGCGTAGCCATTATTTTAAATGAGCGAACAGAGAGACCATAAGTTGCATATACCTCATCACCCTCTACACCAAAAAAAAAAAATAGGAAGGACCCATGGAAGTTTTTGTAATTGTAGAGTAGCTCTCGCTAGTGTAATAGACAGTGCTTCTATAATGCAGATGTTGGCCCTTCCAAACGGCACCCTGCAAAGGCCCTGAAGTATCTATACCTCCAGTGAAGTTTCCTGGAGATGGATCTTCAGTGTCTTTCCATGAAGTTGCATACCTGCGTTGTCCAGTTTTCCTGTTGTAGGACATGTTCATGCCAGGCAGCCATGTGTGTGAAGGATGACCAAAACTCTGCCAGAGAGTAGTTGTGTCATTTCTCAGGACAAGGTTTCCACTATCAGATAGCACAACAGTTCTACTTCTTGCAGACAATGGAGAAACCGTTGTGTTTGAAGACCAAACTATCTTTCTTGCTCCATCAAAGACTACAAGATTTCCTTCATTGGTGAGTTCAGAAACTCCAGCAGAACCAAGTGGAGAGTTTCTGTTGGCAACCCACACCACAGTTCTTAAGGGTATGTTAAACCAGATGCCAAGGTAGCTTTTAGTAGAATTTCCACGACTGAAGAAGCCTAGTGCAAAATCTTGATTTTCGCTAACTAATTTTTTTTTGAACTAATTGATTCTCCAGGTTGTAGACGATCATCGCTCTTGCAAACCTGTAACAGTGTGGATGAACTGAACAGAAGAAACAGCAAACAGAATGCACTCATTGCCTCTCTTTGTCTGGCTCCCACACCTTGGTTCATTGATAGGTATTGCTTGAAAAAAATTTCTGACCAAGCCACTATAAAAAGAAAAGCATTGGCCTTAATTGCCTCAAGTTGATTAGTGCACTGTGGCATTTAATAAATGATATTTAGCTTAATGATGGAAGACAGTAGGGGGCTTTTCCATTAGTTAATAATAGATTATGTTTATTGACATTACTATGTGCTTGAATAAACCTTATAGTTTTAATGATGTAACTATAAGGTTTATTCTCTTACCAAAGAATAAACCTTATAGTTACATCATTAAAATGTGCTTGAATAATAAAATCTACCCAACTATAGTGCCATTTGCGCGTAAACCGACCAAAAGCGATGACATCCAATTTTGACCAAAGATGGTCGCTATGATGCATATTCAGGAGCAGTGATGTCTGGTACTAGATCACTAATTTGGAGTATGTTTATGGTCTTTCATTCTTGGTACCAGTTTTGACTGAACTAAGCTTCTTTCTGGTCTAATTAATCATGCGCCAGAGCTTGCTTTGTACTTATACAAAATAGTACACAGTAAGAACTTCTATCCAATGAAAGAAGTACAGGAAACATTGTATATCTTATTTGTTGAAACTTCTTGTATATAACATTGGCATCAGTAGTAGAAGCAATCTCAAAAGAGGTGTTTGCAGTGTTACTATAAAGGGAATAAGTTGGACAAAAAGAATGATCACAAAAAAGAGTTTCTTCAGATGAATGCATATTGGCTGCAGAATATTTTTGGTGTGCTCCAAGTTTGTGATAGGCACTAAAGCAATGAGAATGGTTAGTGCAAAACAATGTTAGCCTTCATAAACTATCGTCCCACTTGCTCGCTAACTGTCATCTCATTGTTTGTCCCATTGTTGGTGTAACTTCCTGATGTACTGGGAGATGTGCCAATAACCGGGGGCTGGGGCTGGTTCCTGATGCAGAATGCAGGCTCTTTTGGGGAAGGAAGTGATGCGTTGCCATTGCTAAACATGACAACAACTGAAGGCATTGTTGGTCTATCCAATGGTGATTCCTGAACGCACAAAAGCCCCACATGGATGCACTTGAGAGCTATATGTGAACAGCAATGGTCCCTTATTGATTGATCAATGAGCTCTAGTCCTCGTCCCTCATTCCATTTTCCCCATGCCTGAGACAAATATCTGACAGAATCAATGTTGAGTCATTTATGGCAACAATGCAAAGGGAAGAAAAGATAACTTACCCATCCTAGAAGGGTGGGGTAAAGGTCATTGTACTGGAAATCAGTGTTCCTTTTACCACTCACTATCTCTAACAATAGTACTCCAAAGCTGTACACATCTGATTTCTCGGAGAATTTACCATACAATGCATATTCAGGAGCCATATAGCCGCTGCACCAGTAGTCTCAAGTAAGTTTCACAAACATTATCTAGTGATTAAATTTGATGTCTAAAGGAAACGCTTATTCTTCCTTGAAATAACTTGGTAGTGTGTATCCAGTGGAGTTTTGTCAGAACATTGGAAACATGGTGCAGTACTTACTAAGTTCCTACCACACGATTGGTATTAGCTTCGGTCTGATTTGATCCAAACATCCTGGCCATTCCAAAGTCTGAGATCTTAGGATTCATTGCCTCATCAAGCAGTATATTACTTGCCTTGAGATCTCTGTGGATGACTTTTAACCTTGAGTATTTGTGGAGGTAAAGAAGACCTTGAGCAACACCCTCAATAATGTGGAATCTTTTACTCCAATCCATTTTCGCCTTTTCAGATGGATCTAAAGGAACAACCAAGAATACATGAACTCAAGGAACACCTAGCTTCCCTCATATTTCAACAGAAATCTAAACATTCACAGTTTAAGAATTACCAAACAAAAATTTGTCCAAACTTTTATTTGGCAGGTACTCATAGACCAGTATTTTTTCTTCCCCTTCGATGCAGCATCCTAAAAGCCTTACAAGGTTTGTGTGCTGTAACTTGGCAATAAGTCTTATCTCATTCATGAATTCTCGAGCTCCTTGTCCAGACTTCTTGGAAAGCCTTTTTATTGCAACTTCCTGGTTGCCCAAGATTCCCTGCTAGCAAACAAATGCATGAAAACACTACCTAGCAGACAAGGCATAAAGTCCACAAAAATGAATCACTGTCTGCATCATAGACCGGAAAAAAGCACCTTACCTTATAGACAGGGCCAAATCCACCCCTTCCAAGTTTATTCTCTTCAGAGAATTTATTTGTGGCATCCAGTATTATTTTAAAGCTGAATGCATCCAACTCCTTGTCATTCTTTCCACTGCTAACAGTGATAGTTCTATCAATTGTACTTGTACTTCCATCAGATCTTTCTGTCCACAATAATTATTGCATCATCAGGAAAAACTAACATTTAGAGACAGATTTTGTTTTTATATTCTTTGCTCATTTCCATGTATATTTGTAGAAAGATGAAGATGGTATCTAAGAAGGGATAACAGAGAAAGACAACCACCTTGCTTTCCAAAATTGTTTCTCCATAATATATAGCATACTGATAAGATGCTGCAGAATACTGTAGAAATTATGGCTATCAAAATAATAAGTGAACTTTTTCTGTGCATACTTTTTCCTCCACCAGCTGTGCACAAAAGAAACGGAAATTAGTGTCGATTGCCATCTTCAGAACTTTGGGAGAAAAACAAAGGAACAGAAAGAAGACAAGTCAACACAGAAGCCAAGATATCTAAGCATACCTAGTTTCTTGTCAAGAATCCGTATGTAAATATCTCGATCTTTACTATAATTCAGTACAAGATCCACAATGTCACCGAACCAGTTTAAACATTTCACAGAATTTCCATCAATCATATCACCATACGAATAAGCTGTGCAGGAGCAGTTCTGTATACATCTTGATTTACATTCCATCACGCTCATATTTCCCAATGAAATTGAATGATCTGGTAATTTCACACCCGCTAACTTCACAAACTCGTCTGCTTCTCCACATTTCAATGCTTCTTCCCTGACACAGCCATTAGTCCAGTTCCTCATATTCCACTCATTCGGAACTTTCGGTTGGAAGCCTGTCAAACACTTGCAAGTATCTGGTGAATCATACCTATCACAAGTTCCTGATGGACCACAGTAACCATATACGTCACAAGGGAATTCTGGAAAGGTCAGTGCTGGTAGCCAGTTTTTTCTTCCCTCCATCCATGACAGTAACTGAAATTGCCCAGCTGGTAATAGTGTACCCCTTATCTTCATTGAGGAAACGGAGAGACTATAAGTTGCATATATTTCTTCACCCTCTCCACCAAAAGCGGCATAGAAAGCACCTCCAGAAGTATTTCTAATAGCAGTGGTAGCCTGGCTAGTATAGAAGGCATTGCTTCTATAATAGGGATGCCGGTCCTTCCAAATGACACACTGTAAGGGTCCTGCAGTATCTATACCTGCTGTGAACTTTCCTGGCCGAGGGTCTTCAGGGTCTTTCCATGAAGTTACATACCTGCGTTGTCCAGTTTTCCGATTGTAGGAGATTTTCATGTCAGGCAGCCATGTGTCAGAAGGATGATCAAAACTCTGCCAAAGAGTAGTTCTGTCACTTCTCAGGACAAGGTTTCCAGCATCAGATAGTACAACACTTGTATTTCTCACAGATGAAGGGGAAACCGTTGTGTTTGATGACCAAACTTTCTTTCCCCTTCCATCAAAGACTACAAGATTTCCATCATTGGTAAGTTCAAGAATTCCAGGAGAATCAAGTGGAGAGCCTCTGTTGGCAACCCACACCACAGTTCTTAAGGGTATATTAAACCAGATGCCAAGGTAGCTTTTAGTAGAATTTCCAGGACTGAAGAAGCCTAGTGCAAAATCTTGATTTTCGCAAACTAATGTTTGGTTTGCGCTAATTGATTCTCCAGGCTTTAAGAAATCATTACTCTTGCAAACCAGTAACAGTGAGGATGTACTGAACAGAAGAAACAAGAAACAAATTGCACTCATTTTCACTCTTTCTCTCACTCTCACAGTGTCATCTATAGATATATTCTTCAAAAGAGGTTTTTGTGGCAGTATAAAATGAAAGCATTGGACAAAATGGTTTGGCTTATGTGACATGTAAGAAGAACTTGTTTATTAGTGGAGGATTGTAGTGTACTGTTATATCTTCAACTACTAAGATATAGTCCCACATTTAGTGACAGAAAATGGGTGGTCCTTTGAATGACATTGCCACTTTGAGTGCTGGTTCTCAATTTATCCACACAAAACCAAATGAAGCGTGTCCACATTGTTTTCTGATGTGAATACATGCTGGTGATCCTGGTTACTGGAAAAATTTACAGTCCTCTTCTTTTGTAGTGCCACTTGCCGCCTCTGAGGTGACATAAGACCATTGTAGAGTAGGTTCTAGGCTCACTTATCAGCCTGCTCTGCTACAAGTGCATCCTCTGACAACAAGTGCTGCTCATTTTGTGCAAGTCTAGGTGGATCAAATTTGTTTCCAAGGCTTGAAAGGGCATTACAGCATGTCTGGTGAACAATATACAACCAAGGAACAGATAGTGTACAGGTTGATAGAATCCTGTGTCCATTTTAATTAAGCGGATAAGAAAGATATGACCTTTAGTTTTAACACAGATGGACCATCTAATGCATACTCAAGAGGAATTGGTAAGAAAATTGTTCAAGTAGTTTGGAACTGGAAGAGTTTTGCAGCTCCTGTTCAATTTACCTTCTTCTTTTTGAATAATCAAAACTAAGCAAGTTTATTGAATTAAGTAGGGTCAAGTAATGTGAAGATATCAAACTAATTGACTCATTCCACTTTGATATGAATTCGTAACTTGCATGCAACATAACCAAAAAAGGAAAAGAAATAATGAAAAAGTACTTTAACGGAGAAACATAAAGGATATGGAATGATGAAGACCTCCACTTTCGAAAGGAATTTAGCCCCACCAAAATTATTACTTTCATGATGGCAATTTACTTGATGATAATTGACCATTTTTCAACCACTTATGCAAGCACAATGACATAGGGTGCCCACCTTAGTAGGTTCCCAAGCCCGGGAGAGATTAGGGATGAACTTCTCCATCCCCTCGTTGAACACAAGTTAGTGATTTTTTCGTTACTTAGTTTTAACATAGGAGTATCCCGTCGATGCAGGACTAAGATCATACTATTGCACAACCTCAACTCTACTTCAAATTCAAAAACAAATCACCATTTCAATTAAAAATTCATAAATTTTACCGCAATTAGTTCATTATGATCCTTATAATTATGATGCGCGGAGTGACTTAGAGTGTCCATTACATCTTAATAATTTATCATTCATATGGAGAGGATTAATTTGACATAAATCAGGTGGCTGGACTTGTCTAAGAGTTCGAGGATGACACAGACTACAACAAGAACAACTATCAGATATATCACACTGTTGATCAACAAAAACAGCTCTTGAATTATAGTAAAATTTTCCAAATTTTTCCTTCTCATCAGCTATCTGCCATCTTCTAGGGTGACTGTGAGCCCATTATTGGACCAGGTTTCAGGCTTACTTGTTGAAGAAGCTCTGCTAGAAGGGCATCTCCTGACAACAAATGGTGGCTGTTTAGGAATTGGAAGAGTGGCAGTTTCGCTACCAAGCATGAAAAGTATATTAGACATGGAGGGCCTCTCACTGGGGTCCTCTTGTACACATAGTAGCCCCACATTTACAGTCTTCAGGAATTCATTTGGTTTGCAGGTTTTGCTAAGTGTCTGGTCCAGCAACTCCAATGCCTTGTCTTCTTTCCATAAATTCCATGCCTGGTGAACAATTTGGCATTAGTAGAAGCATAATATGTATGATGACAGCTTGATAAAGTATAAGCAAGAGGAGAATACTGCAAAGCTTACATAGCCTAGAAGGCTCAAAGAATGTTCAGGTTGATAGAATCCTATGTTCCTTTTTCCACTGACAATCTCGAGCACAACTACACCGAAGCTAAACACATCCGATTTGAATGAAAATAGACCATCTAGTGCATACTCAGGAGCAATATAACCGCTGCATGGAAGAAATTGTAAAAGTAGTCAGTGAGAGGAGAGTCTTTGAAAACTGATGATGCAACACTCAAATGCAGAACTCTTACTAAGTTCCAACTACTCTGTTAGTGTTAGCAGCAGTTTCTTTGCCTCCGAAAATCCGTGCCAGGCCAAAGTCTGAAATTTTAGGATTCATCTCCTCATCTAGCAAAATGTTGCTCGTTTTCAAGTCTCTATGGATGATCCTTAATCTGGAATCCTGATGAAGGTATAGAAGACCTCGAGCGATTCCTAAAATTATGTTATAGCGCATATTCCAGTCCAGCAACAAGCAAAGCTTTCGGTCTGGGAAGAAAGCACTTTTTTTTGTTAAGTCAAGATCATAAATTTAGACTGTATCTTGTAGCTCCAAGTGATGGAGTATAGTATTAAGCATACCAAATAGGAAGCAGTCTAAGCTTTTGTTAGGCATGTATTCGTAGAGCAACATCTTTTCATCTCCTTCAACACAGTAGCCCAAGAGCCTGACAAGATTCCTGTGCTGAAGTTTGGCAATTAGCACAACCTCATTTTTGAATTCTTCTAAGCCTTGTCCGGAACCACTTGACAGTCTCTTGACAGCAATATCTTCTCCTCCTGGAAACTTAGCCTGAGTGTAGAAAACCATAAACTTAGAACTTTACCATCTTCTAGCTGAAAATGAACTTTTCCTTTTCTGTTCAATATCAACTTGAGCAAACGTTTTTGGGGTTTTACCTTGTAAACAGGCCCAAATCCACCTTGTCCTAGCTTGTTTGCATTCGAGAAGTTATTTGTAGCAGCAAGTATGCTCTCTAGTTCAAAAAATGGCACATCTATTGCTTTTGACTCATCTTGGTTGAACCGACCTGAGTCAATTATGTCCTTCACAAGTCTTTCACTTGCATTTAACTGAAGGCCAAAATTTCTTTGAATAATCCCTCCATTTCCTGAATTAGCAAGTTGGGCACATCAAAAAAGGCCTTAAACATAGTGCAGTTCCTTTTTGCAGCATGGAAATATTAATCACTGCGGCTGAGTGCTTACCGCTCCTTCTTTGCAACCAGAGGCAGGTAATGATGCTTAAAAGAACAATGAAAGCAATGAAACTCGTGAAAGCTGCTACCATGATCACAGACAATGGCACCTTCCCAATAGAAGGCCCTTCAGATTTCTTACCGTGGCGACTGTCTGCAATTCAAACCGAAAAGATTAAATAGGAAGAAAATTTTAACAAGGCGCACCTGTAACTTTAAGTAGTAGCAGTAGCATTTGTTACCTATTGTACAGTTTAACTTCAGTCCATCCCATTCAAAGTTTCTGTTGCAAAGGCATTTCTTCTTCCCGTCTCCTGTTATACTACAAGCTGAATGTGGCCAATCTTTGCAGTCAGCTGAAGAAATGCAGGTTGGCTCCGGCGGTGTCAGCCAACCTATCTCCACTTCATTGCCACCTGTAAGTGAAACCCCAGAACTGAATCTGCCAGTGTAAACATTGCACCACCTAATCACATGGAATGGTGATGACTGATTGGACAACAAAAATTTGACATTGGAATTTAAGGCCTTGCAACTATCTGCATCTTTGGTTTGGATGACAAACTTGTGCAGTTCTGTATCGACTCTTGTGATTCTGTAAGCTCCACTGGGTGTTTCAAAGCTAAGTTGCCCTGTGGAGGTGTTGCAGTAAAAATTGAAGTATGCAGGATCACCACATTGTGATCCAGTGCTAAGTGGGTAGGGGATCATATCTGTGCCGCAACTGCCACAACCTCTTGTTGTTGATTCTGCAGAGATTGAGAAAAAAATGTTTGTTTTATACAATTATACTATCCAGGAGGGCCTTAAAAAGGAAAAGACAACTGTATATGAACTTGCCATGAAGCCCTGGAAAGCAATTGTGAACCATACAGGTTTACATTGCCAGTAGTGACAAGTAATAATTTTGAGCATCATTGGTAAAATTTTCCCATGATTTAGTCTTGCATCCGCTGGGGATACTCTTCTATATCAGTGAAAAAAATATTTGGAGTAAATCTGGTGTTCAAGTCCAATGTTTATAACAGATGTTTATCATTCTTGAGTTTTGATCGAACAAAAGGGAGGAATGCAGGTGATTAACAGAGCTCAAGATCTCTAGGGGCGCAAAGGGATGATATGACAGATGTACAAGGCACAAGGCAGCGACAGCAGATCCAGGTTATTAGCTCAAGAATAAAATAAACTCGTCTCGAATTGGAATGAACTTTACCTCTATCAGAAGCTGATATGCGCACATTGAGGCTACGACCAGCATCATACTCCTCTTGAAGGTCACTGAGATCCTCCAACCAAATCCAGCATGCTGCATTTGCAGATGCATCCCATTGAGAGTTTTCTGCTTCTTCATATGAGAAAGCCTCACATTGGCAATTGTTAAGGCACTCCATTTTGCATTCCATCTCACTTTTAGCCTTGAATTGAGAATCTGGTTTTCCTACCTTCATCATCTTCAGGTTCAAGAATGTGTCACGCACACCATTGGCACTGCATAATGACGACCTTCTCGTGCATCCCCCTGAATAGTCTCCTGAATGCCAATTCTCTGGTGAAAGAGGCTGAAACCCAGGCAAACATTTGCATACCAGCTCATTATTACTATTGCAGCTACCAAAATTTCCACAAGCATTATACAGGCTGCATTTAGTCCGGGGCTGCGCCCAAATGAAAGACCAAATCTTCTCACTATTCAACTGCAGGTACTGAATTTGTCCCACAAAACTCATGACCATTCTTGTGTTTGTATACAATGATGGTGTGATATAAGGGGCAGAGTAATTCCGAACCTGGCTTGTGAAATTGGTCAAGAAGTAATTTATGGCAGAGGACATCTGATTCGAGCTACCAACATTATCGGAAATTCCACATCTCCAGTACCTTACTGATCTTTTCCAAATGACAAACTGGTTTGCTTCTTCATCTAGATGAAAGGTGAAGTTCCCAGATGCAGGGTCATCATAACTCTTCCATGAAACCAATGCCATATCCTTACTCATTCTCATTCCCGGAAGAAATGTGTCAGTTGGATTATCAAAACTCTGCCACCCAACACCCTGCAATTGATCTTCCTGCTCTTCATCAGTGACAACCAGATTCCCATTATCCATTAGCCTGGTTTTCCTGTCCTTAGAGGAAGATCTTTCAAGATTTGTAGACCAGCAAGGTCTTCCACTTCCATCCAGTAGATTAAGGTTACCGTCTTCTGCAATGGAAAAGACTCCATTCCTGTCTAGAACTGGATTTTCTCTGTTGGCAACCCACACAACCGCAAGAGGATTAATCCTGTAATACCAAATGCCAACATATCTTCTTCCAGAGCTCCCATTTGGAGTAAAGAACCCAAGCTCAAATCTTTCTCCTGAAGAAACAAGAGTTTCTCCTCTACTGTCATAGAGGGATGTGTTTTTGGTTAAGACATCTCTTGAATAGCTATGCAGAAACAAAGAGAAGAAAAGAAATGCTTGCAGAAGATTAGTTGGTGATATCATCTGCCTTGTAAATAATATAGTTATGATTATTCTGATCTCTCTTCTTTTAGAAGTTATTATGAATAAATGTTTGGTACTCAAGCATCTTTGTCAACTAAATCTAGAAGGCTATAAATGGTTTCCAATTAATCATATTGGCCCACTACAGCACCTTCAGCTAAATTTCATAAAATCCTTTCCTGTAGTTTATTAAATTGCTAGTTCTGGTCCCATCATACAAAGTACCCTCCCCAAGTCAAATTTGGTCAGCAGCTGGCTGTGAGCATTTATCATCATGAAAAAGATTGAAATCTATGATTAAGAACTTTTGAGTTGAAAGCAAAATTGAATGCTTTATCTAAAGCATGATCATCAAAAGAAAACATGATATAAAAACCAAATCTCGTAACGGTATGATCTTAGTCCTGGGGATTTTCTTCTATATCGAAAGGGTTTTTGGTACGGATGGTACCTATATTTTGGTGGTTGAGACAATCGTGTGCCTAAAACTTTTCTCGAGACATTTATGTACCTGGAGTTTTTGCGGGCAGGTCAGTCAGGGGTCTCGGGCGGGGCATGTGCTGACGTGGAAGCTGCCCAAAATTAGGATGCTGCCCGTTGCTCAAAATGACGTCGTATTACTACAATACAACGTCGTTTCATGTCCACATGGCAAAAAACGTGGGCCTCACTACTGTCCCAATCATTAACCCGGTTTCTTGTCCGGTTCTACCCGGTAGAGGTTCAACCCAACCCAAAAACCGATTCTGTTTTTTCAGAACCGTTGATTTGCCTTTTTTTTTTTTTACTTCTTCTTTTCTTTTCTTTTTTCTTCTTCTTTTCTTTTTCCTTTCCTTTTTATTTTCTCTTCTTCACCCGACTTTTTATTTTTTTTTCTCCTTTTTTTTTTCTTCTCTTCTTTCGCTTTCTCCTTTTCTTCTTCTTCACCGGCGCTTTTTTTTTTCTTTTTCTTTCTTCCTTTCTTCTTCTTCTTCTTTCCTCCTCCCCCTCCTCCTCGCCCCTCCATACCTGCTCCTGCGACGAACCACCACAACCACCACCAACGAGTATCAGCCCCACCATTGCCACCACCTACCTCTGCCGCCCATAGAAACCCTAGCCCCACAGAAACCCCAAATATGGTGATGGTGTTTCACTGGTGAGCAGAAAAAAATATGGACGAAGGAAAAAAATGAAGAAGAAGAAGAAGAAGAAGAAATATACACCCACGAATATGGTCATGGTGTTTCAATATGTTTTTTTCCTTTTTTTGTTTCTGTTTTGTTTTTAGTTTTTGGTTTTGGTTTTGGTCGGTGATTGCAATTGCAGGGGAGGAGGAGGAAAAAGGTGGAGGTTAGGGTGGTTGTGATAGTTAGGTTATGATTTTGTTTTTGGTTTTTGGGTTTGAATTTGGATTTTGCTGATGGTTATAAGGGAGGAGGAGGAGGAAAAGGAAGAGGGAGGGTGGTTGTGGTTATGGAGGTGATGGTGGTGTCGGTGTTGGTGGCGGTGGTGGCGGCAGTGGTGGCCATAGTGGGTGGTGTTCGTTTGGCACAATTCATTTTTTTTTATTTATAAATATTTTATTTTTTGCTAAAAAAGTAATCACTATCAATTAAAATAAAATATTTAAAAAATTATTAAATGGATAAAGAGATCAAAATGCTCATCTGATCTCTTCTTTTTTTTTCTTTTCTAACCGTATAAATATTTTAATTTTTCTTTTTATTTGAAAAAATAACAATTATTAAATAGTCAAGGTTTATCTTTTTCCTTTCTTATTATTTTTTATTTTCCATCATTTTTTTCAAGAAGGGATATGATTTGAAGGAGGAATAAATCTTCTGGTCATGTAAATTTTTTTTTTCTACTTTTCTTGTATAAATATTTTTTTTCATACTTTCCCCAAAAAAAAAAACTATGGCAAAAAACCTATTATATAAAATTATTATTTTACATTCTTTGTCAAAAAGAAATTTTGAGTAAAATTTTTTGAAATTTTTTTGTAAAATAAAAATAATTATTTGTTGAGTAGAATACTTTTTTGCTTTTCTTGTAAATAATTTTTTTTGTTAAGTAGACTTCTTTTTTGCTTTTTTGTAAAAAAAAATAGAGTAATTTTTTCTTTACTTTTTTTATAAAATAAAAATAATTTTTATATAAAAATTGGAATTTTTTGTAAGAGAAAAATAATTTTTTGTTGACTAGAATACTTTTAAAAATTTTTTTTGAAAGAAAATTAATTTTTGTTGAATAGATTTTTTTTACCTTTTTCTGTAATTTTTTTAGTTAGAATTTTTTATAGGAGATTTAGGAATAAAAATAGGATTAGTATGTTAATCTTTTATCTCATTATAATTATCATGGTTAATAAAACTATTTTAAAATTTAAATGTGGTAGGCTTTTAAAAAAAATGGTTGTGGATTATAATTTAGACCTTCGAGGTTAATATTTACTTTTTTATTTAATTTAGCAGGGTAATAAAAATTTTGATTTAATTAGAACTGTATACTTTTTTATTTAATTTAGCAGGGTAATAAAAATTTTGATTTTTTATTATTGCTACTTTTTTATTTAATTTAACAGGGTAATAAAAAAATTTGATTTAAATTTTATAATTGATACTTGAGGGGATGTTTCGGGTCAATTAATTCTTTGGTTGAACCTCTTCAATCGGGTGAGAACTGGGTTGGTAGCCGCTGGGATAGTGGGTTTGGATTTGGACCCACGCTTGCCATGTGGACGATAAAACGACGCCGTATTGTGGTGATACGGCGTCGTTTTGAGCAACGGGCAGCTGCCCAATTTTGGGGCAGCTTCCAAGTCAGCACATGCCCCGTCCGAGACCCCTGACTGACCTGCCCGCAAAAACTCTAGGTACATAAATGTCTCGAGAAAAGTTTTAGGTACACGATTGTCTCAACCACCAAAATATGGGCACCATCCGTACCAAAAACCCATATCGAAACAAAGAAGGAAAAAAAAAAAAAAGCAATATGCATTAACATCCAAATTGAAGGTGGTGTAAAGTTTGTCTTTGCAGGGCCATCCACGATTTTATCAGTTTTGTTAAATTACTTGGTAGGGAATGCTGTCAAGCTAGTGAGCGTCAAGGTCAAGGGTCATGCAATTTCTGTCAATTTCACCTTTTAATCTGTGGCCCCCTAGGGTTGAATTTTCTCCTCCTCTTTTATCTAATAATAATAATAATAATAAGAACTTGTTATCATTAAGCGGGGTTCCAAAGATTAAAAGACATCTGTCTCATTGTAACAGATTTTGACAATTTCCAAGCTGCATGGATGTTCCTGCTGCAGAAAGTGGATTCTTCTGTTTTCTTTTGGCGGATATGAATAATAAGAAAGATTTGAACCTGATAAAGATAGCCATCCAAAGGTGGTAATAATCTTAGTGACTTAACACCTCACATTCATACAGTGCAGAATTATAAAATTTGTGAGCAGTTTTTGCTGACAGGAAACAGGACTCAAAAAAATATCCAGGTCCTATTAGATTGCTGTCAAATAATACATGTTTTTCTCTCTGGTAATTCAACAAGAAACAAGTCTATTATATTACTGTCAAATATTCCATCAGTAAGAGAAGGAAGGAAAAAGGTAACAATACATTGATAAATTCTATTTTCACAGTTGCAAAATGATTAGCAAATTCTTAAGTATGATGTATGACTACAGCAGGAAAAAAAGCCACAGTTATCTTCCTTCTACACTCACAGTTAACTCCACATTCGATTCCGCTTTACTAGAGGAAGAAGCTGTGCTGTTAAGGCTTCTTCTAACTAAAAGAGCAGGTTGTTTAGGAGTTGGTAGAGTTGCAGTTTCACTTCCAAGCATGAAGAGCACATTTGACATAGTTGGTCGATCCCATGGTTCTTCCTGTACACATAAGAGCCCAACATTCACACACCTTAAAAATTCATTTGTCTTGCAACTCTCATTAAGTGTGTGGTCCATCAAATCCAATAATTTTTCCTCTCTCCACAGTTTCCATGTCTGAGGACAAATTGAAGAATCAAATCAGTTTGCAGTCGGTGATGGAATGATAATGAAGCTCAACTAAGATGTAACCACAAACTAGTTTGGTGTAAAGAATTGAAACACTTACATAGTCTAGGAGGCTGAAAGCTTGTTCAGACTTAAAAAAGCCTGTGTTCTTTTTCCCACTGAGAATTTCAAGAAGGACAACACCAAAGCTAAAGACATCAGATTTGATTGAGAAATTCCCTTCCAATGCATACTCTGGGGACATGTAGCCACTGCAAAATAGGAAAAATGAAGTTAGTAATACAGGCATCTATTAACAATAATGCAATGTCATGATCAAACCCAGAAAGAAAAGCAAAGTGAAGAAAAAGAAGAAGAGTAAAGTGAAAACTCTGCATATCAAACTTACTAAGTGCCAACAACTCTGTTTGTGCTTCCTTCTGTTTGTTTGCCTCCAAAGATCCTTGCCAAGCCAAAGTCGGAAATCTTGGGGTTCATTTCCTCGTCCAACAGTACATTACTTGTTTTCAAATCTCTGTGTATGACCCTCAACCTAGAATCATGGTGAAGGTAGAGCAGTCCTCTTGCAATGTCAAGGATAATGTTAAAACGTAGCTCCCAATCCAACAACAAGCATCGCGTTCGATCTTCTTTCAAGTTTAGAAAGCACATTGTCAATAGAAACTTCAAATGTTGCTTGAATATCTACAGATAAAGTAGTAAAGTCAGCTCAGAGGACTAACCAAAGATGAAGGAGTCCAAGCTTTTGTTTGGCATGTATTCATAGACTAATATCTTTTCGTATCCTTCAGCGCAATAGCCCAAAAGTCTAACTAGATTCCGGTGTTGAAGCTTAGCAATCAATACAACCTCATTCTTGAATTCCTCCAAGCCTTGTCCTGAGCCACTGGAAAGTCTCTTCACGGCTATCTCTTGTCCTCCTGGGAACTTACCCTGACAATAGTTTCATACGCAGGTAAACTGATTTGAGTTGTAAGAATGACCTCACATCTATATAGGCAACTGCATGATCATTTTACCTTGTAAACAGGCCCAAAACCTCCTCGTCCTAGCTTCTTTTCTTCTGAGAAATTGTCTGTAGCAGCTAGTATGCTTCTGATATCAAAAAAGGGTACATCAATTTCTTTTCTTTGCTCTTCTGTGAATCCTTCGGATTTTAAGAAGTCTCTGAGTTGTATCTCGCTGTCATGCATGTAATATGCTGCATTTCGCTGATTGCTCTCC
>JAKUCV010003409.1:3607-15162 GCA_028386065.3 Turnera subulata | reverse complement strand
AAAAAGGTTGTCGTTTCCATTAAAAAAAAAAAAAGGTTGTCATTAGGGCTTTTCGGTCAAAACCGAATTTTTTGAAAAAAAAAAATTTACGTGGGGCGATTGGCCGGAGTTCAACCTATGTGAAACAAAGAAAAGGAAAACTTGCAAACAATCTGAACTACATAACCCCAGGACTCTGGAAACATAATATATCCCTCTAGAACAAAGCTGTCAAGAAATTGATCCAATAGATCTCAAGCCTCGCAGCCGAGAGGAGAGGCAATAACATCTAGGTACATAAACACAGGCTAACACTAAACCCAGCAAACAAACAAATCAATACACCCCTTTTTTTTCTGTTTTTTCCTCCATATGTAAAACAGTAGAATAAATACTCACCCTTGCAGCAGGAAGACGAAGATGGTGGTGATCGTACCGATGATCTCCAAATCCGACATTGTTAGGTCTACAAAAACAAAAACAAAAAAAAAAACGATATTAACAAACTAAATGCAAATACCAGGACAGAACATTGGAAGATAGGGATATATAAGAAGAACAAGCAGAAACACAGAAGCTAAATCCCGGTATGTAGATATTGAACATACAAAAAGAGAACCAAATATTGTTATAGAACCGTCTTAATAGCACCAAAGAAAAGAAAAGAGAAGATCTGGACTGGAGGCTCGTGGCGAGAGTAAGAACAGTTTCATTTCCCGTAAGTAGCTGTTCGATAATTACCAGGAGAGAGAACTGCTGGATGGAAACGCAAGAAACCCTAATGGTGGTGTTTTGAGAGGAAGACAGGAGGGAGGGCTGCACAGCTGAGAGAGAGAGGAACGAAATAATGTGTACACACAGAGAGAGAGAGAGGGGGGAGTGATGGTTTTTACCCTCTACCAACACGTGGAAATGGTCCCCGTCCCGGTTGATGCTTGAAAAGAAAGCAGGAAGAGGAGAGTATTAGGTGATCACTGGGTGTTACTACTACTGCAGGGGACTGGGTGTACGTACTGGGGCCCGCTTGCTTTTTTTGCATCCTCCCTAGCTGGTTACCGGTTACCCTATAAAAAAAAAATATATATATCATTAAGTTCATAACTAGTTAGTCCGTCACGGATAATTTCCATAACTAGAACGTGTGTTAATTAATTAAACTACTCTCATTTGTCCTTAACAAATTATCCGAAAGATTGATCCCAAGGCGAACAATTTAATTACCCGGCCAATGGCCAAAAAGCGCCATTTAAAAGAAAGAAAAAACCAAACTCAGCTGTCCTCTCCCCATTATCTTTATCTTCAGTGTAATAGATTTTTTTTTTTTGATCTAAAGTGTAATAGATATTAGATATTACATGGCCAGCTTATGATCAAATGCTGATGCTTTCTTATCAGTCTGTTTTACCTCTGCAACACTTCTCCACATCCCACGAAATTCTACTCTTATGCTAGCCATTCTTTTTTTTTTTAGAAAAAAAAAAAAGAAATCTTGGAACCTGTGAGCTTTCCATTGTTTGACATTAGTATCACCTCACCCCTCGTCAATGCCCATCAAAGATCAAAACCCTTTCAGATCATGAAATCTGTCACACACTACCAGCACTCACCAATACTGTAACCCACATGCCCAAAAGAACCACTGGGCAATGCCTGCACAAACAAAAAAAAAAATCCCCTGGGTAATGTCTTTGGGACCAACTCTATAGATGGAGCATGGAGGATTCAAACGGATGGAACATGGACGATTCAAACGGCAGCATAAGTTGTTTATTTCTGTGTCATGTTAAGTCAACATATTTAAGTAAATAAATTGAAAATCTTTAATCGTATACCGTCTAGTCCAAACTTATTAATTATGCTAAGTCTAGACCCAGATTATGCAGGAACAAATAAGTTGGTTGGTTTTAGATAATCATTTGGGGAGAATTTTATTTAAGTTTAGATTGAGGGGTTGAGTGAGACTCCTTAATCAACAATTAGGACAAATCACCGAATTTAATAAATGTTTAAATGGTATATGAGGTTCGGTAAGAATCGAACTCTCAACCTTGTGAAGAAAAGTTCATGACGTTCAAGCCGGATAAATTGAAATTGTACATGTTTATTAAGCAAGAAATAACCTATTGAATTTTTTCTTTTCTTTTTGGGAAATCTATCCAGTTTCTATTTTATTATAGCTTTAATATTCTTATTTCTATTCCTATTAAGAAAAAAAAAATCTCTAGTTCGTAGAGCCTAATAAATCAGAACACTAAATGCATAATAAAAAGAGCATATTTGTATACTTCAAATGCAAAGTATGGATGATATAAACTTATGATATCCAAACTCCAAGCTAATGCTGAGGCGGTCATGTACTTTGGAAACATTGGAACAAAGCAAATATACCAAGGCTCAAGGTAAGATTAACACGGCCATCGGAACAACAGACAATGCAACACTTGCAACGCTGGTGATGACAACAAAGTTTAGAAATTCAGGAACATTAGATAACACTGGAGTAGACCCAAAGGACACATTGTAATCCTTAATTCTAGTTTTAAGGGCACATGTGGTAATGACAATAAAGTTTAGAAATTCAGGTCAAGCTTAATATGAACTATATGACTTCTATACTCCATGGAAGAATACTAACAAGTTAAATATCATGGTGTAGTCCAAGATCTATTAAAGTCAAACCAGACTCAAATAAAATATACACATGCAAATGAGTCCAGACCTAAATGGACAAAATAGTGGGTAAAGCCTTACCAAGTTTAGTTCCAACTTGTTATAAAATGAAGGAACTTGAATAATACAAACTTGATCAAACTTGATCAAGATAATAATACAAGTTTTGGAAGTAATAATAATATGAAAATAGGAATAATAAACTAATGATGGAGGGAGGAGAATAAGAGAGGTGTGTGAGAGTTTGAAGAGAATAAGCTTATGGTGATCAAAAGTGTATATGTGTATGGAAATGGAGGGGGTATTTATAGGTGAAAATGGGAGAATAAAAACAAATGAGTATGATTAATTTAATAAGGTAAAAACAAAAGGATATTAGGTAAAGGAAGATGATATTAAGATTAGGACAAAATGAAATTATGGAGGAGATAAATGGCCAAAGAGATAAATCCAATTGGATGTTAGGTGAGGGGTAAAGGAATTTATCGGGGGTAAATTCGGGTATGGTAGAAATGAATTTTACTGGATGGTAATAATGACATTCATTATAATTTATTTACAACACTCTCCCTTGAATGTCATTGTACTTTGGGTAGAACACGCTTTGGAAAAACTGCCTCGTTAAAAACCTTACCAAGAAAAACCCAGTGGGATAAAAACTTGGTGAAGGAAAAAAGAGTGCAGTGCGTATTGTACTCCCCCTCATTTTGGCCTCCTTTGATATCTCGAAGTCATCGCATGCCAATCTTCATTATCAACTTCTCAAAAATTGAAGTAGGCAGTGATTTTGTAAAGAGGTCTGCCAAATTGTCACTTGAGCGAATTTGTTGAACACAAATATCACCATTCTTCTGAAGATCATGAGTGAAAAAGAATTTTGGTGATATGTGCTTTGTCCGGTCGCCTTTGATGTATCCTTCTTTCAATTGAGCAATGCAGGCAGCATTATCTTCATAAATGGTCGTTGGAACATCTTTCCCATTATCCAATCCATAAGAATCTCGAATATGCTGTGTCATTGATCTTAGCCTAACACACTCTCGACTGGCTTCATGTATGGCTACAATTTCTCCATTATTTGAAGAGGTGGCAACAATACTTTGCTTTGTGGATCGTCACGATATAACACTTCCTCCATAAGTAAACAAGTTGCCTGTTTGTGATCGAGCTTTATGTGGCTCAGACAAATAACCTGCATCTGCATAACCAATTAGATCGGGTTTGGACCCGGATGAATAAAATAATCCCATATCCATTGTACCCCGAAGATATCGAAAAATTTGTTTTATCCCATTCCAATGTCTGCGAGTTGGGGCAGAACTATATCTTGCTAGTAAACTGACAGCAAAAGATATATAAGGTCTTGTATTAGTAGGAAGATACATTAAAGCTCCAATCGCACTGAGATATGGTACTTCCGGACCAAGAATCTCTTCATTATCTTCTCGAGGTCTGAAAATATCTTTCTTTTGATCAAGCGACCTCACAACCATCGAGGTACTTGTTGGATGCGCTTTGTTCATATAAAATCTTTTCAATACCTTCTCGGTATAATGTGTCTGATGGACAAAGATCCCATTTTCTAAATGTGCAATTTGAAGACCTAGACAGAGTTTTGTCTTTCCAAGGTCCTTCATCTCAAATTCTTTCTTTAAACAATGCATGGCTTTGGAAACTTCTTCAGGAGTTCCAATAATATTTAAATCATCAACATAAACAGCAATGATGACATATTTATGCATGGACCTTTTAATAAAAACACATGGACATATGGAATCATTTTTGAAGCCTCCTTTTATCAAGTATTCACTGAGACGATTATACCACATACGTCCAGATTGCTTCAAGCCATATAAAGATCTTTTCAATTTAATTGAGTATATATCCCGGGAATTAGTTGCTTCGGGCAACTTGAGTCCTTCAGGGACTCTCATGTATATATCATGGCTTATAGGTCCATAGAGATAGGCTGTAACAACATCCATTAGACGCATTTCTAATTTTTCATGTACTGCCAGACTAATTAGATACCGAAAAGTTATTGCATCCACCATAGGGGAGTATGTCTCCTCATAATCAATACCAGGTCGTTGGGTAAAACCTCGTGCGACAAGCCGTGCTTTATATCTCACTATTTCATTTTTCTCATTTCTTTTCCGCACAAATACCCATTTGTAACCGACCGGTTTTACACCATCAGGTGTTGGGACTACTGGCCCAAAAACTTCTCGCTTCATGAGCGAGTCTAACTCAGCCTTAATTGCGTCTCTCTATTTTGGCCAATCATTTCTACGCCGGCATTCATCGATTGATTTAGGCTCATGATCCTCATTTCCTTCCAAATATTTAGCATTATATTATATGCAAAAATTCCGTCGACGGTTATTTCACGTCGGTTCCATCTTGTTCCTGACATAATATAATTGATTGAGATCTCATCATTTTGACCTATTTCAGGTACCTGAGTTACTTTTGGAACATAACAATTTATGTCAGGAACCTCTTCTGGAGAATTATCCTCTTCTTGAGGATTTTCAATTTGAACCTCTGCGGGAAGTTTTATTACCTCGTTAGGGCCATCTTGTATCTTTGCTCCTTTTCTCTGTCGATGATTTTTATCTTTGGAACCGAGTGGTCTGCCATGCTTCTGACGTGCTTTAGATTCATTTGCAATATTTAATTGTCCTTCGTGGACATCAATTCTAGCAGGAGCATTTGCAGCTGGTACATGAGATTTGGTCACTCTATTGATATCAGTAAAAGCGTCTGACAATTGATTTGCTATATTTTGCAAATGAATTATCTTTTGAACTTCAAGTTCACACTGATTTGTTCGAGGATCAAGGCTTGATAATGATATAGCATTCCATTTAATTTCTTTATCCAGCTGCTTATTTTCTCCCCCTAATATTGGATAAACATTTTCATCAAAATGACAATCAACAAACCTTGCTGTAAATAAATCTCCAGTTGTTGGTTCCAAATATTTTATAATTGATGGAGATTCATTTCCAACATATATTCCCAATCTTCTTTGAGGACCCATTATAGTTCGTTGTGGTGGAGCAATTGGCACATATACTGCACAACCAAAGGTCCGAAGATGGGAGATATTAGGTTCGTGACCATGAACCAATTGAATGGGGGAGAGCTTATGAGTTATGATAGCTTGTTGGCCTGATACGCACAAGTGCTGCTGCATGCAAAATAGCATGTCCCCAAGCAGTAACTGGGAGTTTGCATCTTATCAATAATGGCCTCGCAATCAATTGGAGGCGTTTAATCAACGATTCTGCTAGACCGTTTTGGGTATGAACATGAGCTACAGGATGTTCAACCACAATTCCAATTGACATACAATAGTCATTAAATGCCTTAGAGGTGAATTCAGCAGCATTATCAAGACGTATAGTCTTAATTGCATGATCAGGGAAGTGCGCCCGCAATATGATCAATTGTGATAACAAACGCGCAAACGCCAAATTGCGTGAGGACAAAAGGCACACATGAGACCATCTAGTTGATGCATCAATTAAAACCATAAAATATCTAAATGGTCCACACGGTGGATGTATAGGTCCACAAATATCTCCCTGAATTCTTTCCAAAAATGCTGGTGATTCAGAACCAACCTTATCATATGAAGGCCGGATAATTAATTTTCCTTGTGAACAAGCAGCACATGAAAATTCATTAGATTGAAAAATCTTCTGGTTTTTCAATGGATGACCAAATGAATTTTTAATAATTCTGTGCATCATTATTGATTCGGGATGGCCCAACCGGTCATGCCAAATTTTTAACTCATTAGTCAGCTTCAGGCTGGTGCCAGCTTCTGGCTGGGTATAATAACTTTCAATGACTCGAATATTTGTATAGTACAATCCAGAAGATAATACGGGTAATTTTTCCACAACTTGTTTGTTACCTGAAGTGGTAACTTTTGTAAGGTAGAGATATTCAGCATCTCTTTCATTCATTGTCTCAATATGATATCCATTTAAACGGATATCCTTAAAACTTAATAAGTTTCTTTGAGACTTTGAAGAGAACAAAGCATTTTCAGTGATTATCTTTGTTCCCTTTGGTAGTAAAATTTGAACTCTTCTGGAGCCTTCAATTATTTTTGTACTACCAGAGATTGTACTGACATATGCTTTTCCAAATTTCAAAGTAAGGAAATATTTTCGTTTATTATATACGGAATGAGTAGTTGCGCTGTCTGCTAGACAGATCTCCGAGTCACTATTCTTGGAACCATATAGCTGAATATCCATATCTTCATAAAAGAAAATAAAACATGCATAAGAAAATAATACTAAAATTTATTCCAAATTAAAACATTAAGAACATTAATAAAAATAAACAGCAGATAAGAACATAAATGTAAAATACAAAAAGATTGGTAGCAGATTTATTCTTGCTTCATTTTATCGCTTGCTTCTCCTGGATAAGCAAGATAATCATCAAAATATGAGTCAGACTGGAAGGTAGCATCTTGGTCATCATCTTGAACAAAATTTGTTTCAACAGCTTTGTTTTTGGCTTTCAAAGACGATTGATAAATTTCCACCAAGTGCTTTGATGTACGACATGCTCGTGACCAATGACCAGTCATGCCACATCGATAGCAAGTTGTCTCAGGATTTTTCTTGTCCTGATATTTGCCATCATTCACATGTTTTCCTTTAGCCTTGCTATTTTTATGAATATTACGGTCACAATAATTAAAGTGGTTCCTTCCACGCCCACGTCTCTGGCCACGACCTTGTCCACGGCCACGACCAAAATTATCATGTATTGTTGCATTCGCTTCCGGGAATGGAGCTGAAGCTGTGGGGCGAGACTCATGATTTTTCATCAATAGCTCATTATTTTGTTCGGCCACCAGGAGGCAAGAAATTAAATCAGAATATTTTGTGAAACCTTTTTCACGATACTGCTGCTGCAGGAGCACATTGGATGCATGAAAAGTGGAGAATGTTTTCTCTAACATATCGACATCAGTAACACTTTCTCCACATAATTTTAATTGAGAGCTTATTCGAAACACAACTGAATTATATTCATGCACAGATTTAAAATCTTGCAGCCTCAGATGCATCCACTCATAACGAGCTTTTGGGAGTATGACCATCTTCAGGTGATCATATCTTTCTTTCAAATTTTTCCAAAGATCTGCAGGATCTTTGACAGTAAGATACTCCGTCTTTAGACTATCATGAAGATGATGACGGAGAAAGATTATGGCTTTTGCCTTATCTTGACTGGATACAGCTTTTGCCTTATCTTGACTAGTCCCATCTTTTTCTTGAATAGATATAGCTTTTCCTTTATCTTGAGGAGATTTTATGGTATCTCCCAGGCCCATAGCATCTAAATGCATTTCTGCATCCAGTGCCCATGACAGATAATTTCTTCCGGAAATATCGAGGGCCTCAAATTCAAGTTTTGCAAGGTTTGCCATTATAACAGTAAAGAAATATATAAAACAAATATAAAGAGAATTAAAATAATTATATAAGTATATAAGCTTACTCGATAAATCTTTCAGCAACAGTAGTAGAATTATAATATAGAGTATGTAATATATATATATATATATATATATATATATATATATATATGCTTACTCGATAAAGGCGGCTTAGCTGGCCAACAAATGAAACAAGGCGGCTTTGCCGGCCAACAAAGAGATAAGGCTGCTTAGCCGGCCAATATTGAATACTAAGCAAATAAATAAATGCGGATTGAAAAGATTTAGAAGTGATTACCTTAATAGAGTAGAGACTCGTGCTGATAACGTGTTATAAAATGAAGGAAGGAATTCACTCTTGATTGAATAATACAAACTTGTTCAAGATAATAATACAACTTTTGGAAGTAATAATAATATGAAAATAGGAATAATAAACTAATGATGGAGGGAGAAGAATAAGAGAGGTGTGTGAGAGTTTGAAGAGAGTAAGCTTATGGTGATCAAAGGTGTATATGTGTATGGAAATGAAGGGGGTATTTATAGGTGAAAATGGGAGAATAAAAACAAATGAGTATGATTAATTTAATAAGGTAAAAACAAAAGGATATTAGGTGAAGGAAGATGACATTAAGATTAGGACAAAATGAAATTATGGAGGATAAATAGCCAAAGAGATAAATCCAATTGGATGTTAGGTGAGGGATAAAGGAATTTACTGGAGATAAATTCGGGTACGATAGAAATAAATTTTACTGGATGGTAACAATGACATTCATTATAATTTATTTACAACACAACTAGAATAATTGGAACCCAGGTGCATATATAATGCCCAATTCAGGATCCACTAAAACGCAAAAAGGAGCATATTATCTGTTAGAACATAGAAATATATACATATTATCTTGCAATGTAAGAATCTTCCCCAGAAGGAATAGAAACAAATTTTTATGTCAATAACCTTTTTGGTAGCATTTTCACAACTGGCTTTTTGCTAATCAAAGATAAAGCTAGAATAGAGACATTAGCTCAGGGATAACTTAGGAGTCTTAATCTGTTATAATCTTCCTGACCTGCCATCCATTTTGTTAACCCATAAATAAAAAAGAAAAGCCTATTTAACTTATACAAGAATAAAGAAATTTACTTGTTAGCAAGGAATTGGCAAGTCAAAAATCCAAAAAAGGAAATTCAAAATAGATCAAATATAATAGCCTTATCCTAAAATTGGTGTGTGTGCTAATTTATAGAATTTTTCGTGTAAGTTACTGGCTTCATAATATAGATTTTAAATGCTAGCAATCTATCATCGACTTTCTGCTGACTTATTTACGCAGATTACCAACACATATACCACTAACAGTTCCTAAAGTAATTACTAATTTGAGAGCCATTGATGACCATAAGTAATTCCACAAAAGTGCTAACAAATAAGAACAAATGTCAAAGCTAATGGATATGAATACAACTGACCCTGGCCTTATCAAAGTCTTAGCCAGTTCGAGATCCTTCAATACATGAAGAATGCTTTGCAATTAATTATATAATTAAGCTTTAGCTATTGTAGAACTGAAGATAGAAATGTTAGTTAATCAAAAGATTATATATGTACATACCTCTATGGAACAATATATTGATAAAGCTAAGACAAGAATTTTGGCCAAAAAAGCATGGTCGCCAATCGCCATATTCTGTTAGGAGCTACTGCAGGGTGCAAATTCAATGTCCAACCAGTCCTCTGCTGTGGTCCTTTCCCAGTACTACACAATTAGTAAGCAATATTTGCTGGGAAATTAGTAAGCAATATTGGCTGTGCGAAACACAATTCCAAGTAATTTTTTTAAAAAAAAAAATCGGTTAAATTATAAATTCATGTTGCACTTTAGTCCTGCACGTGAATGACGAAAAACCCTCACTCTCCACTGATTAGACCAATGAGAGAATACATGTCACTTTAAGCACAAATCTCCAGCCGTGTTGGAGCCTCAGTTCCATTTGCATAAGTCATGGCCAAACCCTGCAAATTAGTTAGCTCTAGTCAATACTACGTGTTAGTTCTAAGGCCGAGTATGACCATGACAAAGGGGATATGCATGACTCGAAATTCATGACATGGTATTCTATTAGATGTAATAAAAGTGGGCTTGAAACATGGAACAAGAAAACAGTGCTACTACTGTGATTCTTTTTTTTTTTTTTGATAGAATACTGCTGTGATTCTTGAATCTTAGGAAAGCATATGTAAGAGAAGAATATATGACGTATAAATACACAACCAGAATATAAGAAATTAATGTGACTCTGCGAATATAAATACACAACCGGAATAGGGACCTTATCGGATTAGCACAGAAAAGAAGGAATGTTATGGGTTCACCTCTTTAATTTTTTTTCCTTCCCCCTGTGGACTGTAAAGTCGGTATAAAAGCAAATGTGGAATGCTATCTCGCTCTAATTATTCCTGCAAAGTTTCTGTGTTGACTAAATTATTTGGTGTGAGAGCAAACATTAACCGGGTCCAAGACAAAAGAGTGCTTTTTTTTTTTGAACAGCAGGAAAATATTTCATTAATTAAGAGCCACGATTACAAAATAAACAAGGATACAAATAACAAAGATCAAAATACACAATACAACAATTCATGCTGCAATCCATGGTAGAAATCTCGAGCTGTAGGCCGTGTGACCTGGTTGACGCTGCAAAAGCAGTTGAGATGGCAACCGTTGTGCTCGATACATAGTCCTGAATTGAGTATTGAGGACGTGTTCATATCCATGGAGAACATCATATTGATGTTTCCCAAATCCCCAAAGCATGTAACAGCCCGGGTAAAAATTTTGGATTTTTACCGCACTGTAAAAAGTCTATTTACCGTGATTTACTGTTGAATTAATCTTGGGTAATTAATTCAAGGTAAATCGGAAGTCGTTTTTCGAATCCGAGTGTTTTCCCGCGCTCGAGATTTTCCCGTGAATTTTTCGGAACTAAGTTGGTATTTTTCGGGTTTCGGAATTTCTCGAAAAATCACACCGGAAAATAACTAAGGAGGTATCGGTTATTTTTTGGTCCGGATCGGATTCGCCCGTAATGCAGACGAAATTTCATTATTGATTCACATGATCAATAGTAAAATTTTCAGTTTATTTAAGGATTCAGCCCGTGGAAGAGCAGATGAAGAAAAGGAAAAAGAAAGGAGAGGAAGAGAAGAAGAAAAAAAAAGAAGAGAAAAAGAAAGAAAAAGAGAGAAAAGAAAAAAAAAGAGAAAAAAAAATAAAAGCAAGAAAAAGAAAAATCAGAAAAACAAAGAAAGAAGAGAGGAAAAAAGAAAAAAGGGAAAAAATGACAAAAAATCAAAAACAAAGAGAAGGAAAAGAAAATGAGGGAAAAAGAAAAGAAAATACTGAAAATACTGAAAAATAAGAAAAAA
>JAKUCV010003408.1:81690-102229 GCA_028386065.3 Turnera subulata | reverse complement strand
TTTTTTTTTCTTTTTTTTTTCTTCTCTCTTTTTTTTTTCTTCCTCTCTCTGTATTTTCTGTTTTCTCTTTTTTTTCTTTTTTTCTTTTTTTTTCTTTTCCCCTTTTTTTTTCTTTTTCCCTCTTTTTCTTTTTCCTCTCCTTTTCTCTCTTTTCTTTTTTTTTCTTTTTCTTCACCTCTTCTTCCCCTCAACCGGCTGCTGCTTCTTCTTTATATAATGAAAAAATTACTATTTAACATGTGATTAACAAATAATGCAGTTCGTCTGCATTACGGGCGAATCCGATCCGGACCAGAAAATACAGATGCCTTCTTAGTTATTTTCCGGCGTGATTTTCCGAGAAATTCCGAAACCCGAAAAATACCAACTTAGTTCCGAAAAATCCGCGGGAAAATCACGAGCGCGGGAAAACCCTCGGTTTTGAAAAATGACTCCCGATTTACCTTGAATTAATTACCCAAGATTAATTCAACAGTAAATCTCGGTAAAAAAACTTTTACAGTCCCGGTAAAAATCCAAAATTTTTACCCGGGCTGTTACAATTGTCGACCTATTAGCTGGCAAACACACTTTTTGGGGGGAGGATATGAGGTCTTGTATTTACGGAGACTTTGCCTATTTACAGGTTAACCTATCATTATTCACAAAATAATATTTTATACTACGGATCGACCAGCTAAATTAGGCATAAGAAAATACATTAACCCTTCATTTAAATAGATTATATTTTCAACAAATAAAATGATACTAAGGAAAAAATATTTTGTTAAAAATATAATAGTATAGCATATATCACGTGGAATGGTACTTTATAGGTATTTAATATTTATTTTTCAGATGGATACCTAATTGTAATGAAAATGCTATGCTTTCTTCTTCAAAATTTAGTGAACAACATAATTTTAAAATATAGATGATTCATTTTAACATTAATAAAAAGACAAAAGGGACTCATATTCAGTTTTATTGGGAAGTCATCACGAACTTATAGTTGCAATTAATGAGCCTTTTTTTAAAAAAAAAAAATCTGAAAACATAGAACACTTTATATGACTCATAATTTTAAAATGTAGATGATTCATTTTAACATTAAGAAAAAGACGAAAGGGGCTCACATTCAATTTTATTGGGAAGTCATCACGAACTTATAGTTGTAATGTTTGAGTCTTTTAAAAAAAAAATCTTCTGAAAACATAGAACACTTTATATGACACTAAAAAAAAAATTAAAATTTCAAAATTAATATACCTTATCTTTTTTAGTAAGTTATCTCATTAGTATTTAACATTTTAAATTTTAATAATTTTCATTAAATAATAAAATTTCTATATTTATAAAATAATTTATTTTATTTTTTAAAAAATAAGAATATTCATTGAAAATGCTTATGCAAAAAAATTATATTGGGAGACTCACCTATCACACCTAAGTGCAAAACTCACATTGAATCTGGATTAGTCGGGACAAAGCTCCAACGAAAAAAAGAAAAAAAGTTATTCCATTAGATGGATATCAAGTTTAGAATATTTAACACATCCTAGCAATTTTAGAAATATTAATGAAATAATTTCAAAAACTTCATAACATATCTTATATTATGCTAGAAAATTATTTTACTAATACTGAATAATTATTTTAATTTCATTAAATTTCATATTTTTTTAAAAAATGTGTAAGTCTAGAAAATATTTTAATTTAAATTAACTTTTTTACAAATAAAAAACAAGAAAATTTATTTTAATTAAATTGTTAAAATATAAGTATCATTTATGTTGATTATATGCGTAGAAGGTTTAGAATATTTTACATACAATAGCAATTTAATAAAGATTAGTGATTTAATTTCAAAATTTTCGTAACAAACCTTAAATTATGTTAGAAAATTATTCTGCAAATATTGAATATTTATTTTAATTTTAATGAAATTTATTTAATTTTAAAATTGCGACATTTAGAAAATATTTTAATTTAAGTTTAAAAATTTTTTGAATAAAAAGAAAGCACAATTGTTAAAAATAAGTTATTAAAATTGATTATCATTTTTATATCAATTGTATGAGTATGTACTTTAAAATATTTGGCCCCCTCTAAAAATTCTATCTAGCTTCGCCACTAATTACAATGAGTCGATCTTCAATTAATCAGGTTGAATCCTTCAGTTAATTAGGTCGACCTTTCGCAATTAAACAAGTCTACCTTATAATAATCCCATCGATAATATTATATATATAGATCCCTACAAAGGTGACCATAAAAAAAATATAATAGGTCGACTCCTTAGATTAACATGTCAACCTGAACATAAACATTGATAGGTTAACCTATAAGTTAATGGGTAGACCTCTTATTAAATCTCCAAAATAAAGCATATACTTATAAAATTGTTAGGTCGACCTATAAAAGTTACTAAGTCGACCTCTTATTAAGAAGGCTAATGGCTCCTAATATAACAACTATCATAATATTAGGGATCTTACCATCTTGGATGGGTTCCTACCTAAAATAATTTTTAGTATAAATAAAAAGAAAAATAAAATTATAACAAATAATGTTATTATAAAATTACCATATCCAATGGTTATCATTTAATCATTCATATCCAATGGACATAATCGCGTGAGTACCATACTCATGGAGCACCATAAAAAAATCCTCTAATTCAATTATCCACATGGGCCAAGATAGGCCCGGCCTAACTCATGTGGGGCTAATTTTGCTCGGATAGGCCTATTTGGGTTGCTCAGACCGAACCCATGTGGCCCTAGTTGAGCCCGATATGGGCCTAGCTAGGCCCAACCTAGCCCAAACTTTACGGGCCTAGTTGCGCTCATATGGGCCAATTTAAATTCGAGTAAGCACATCTCTTTTCTGCCTAGTTAGGCTGGTGATATGGACTAGGTTAGATTAATATCCATAAGGTTAAGAAACTTAAAACACAAATTTTTAAAAACATATATTAACATTAAATTGATAAATAAGTATAACACATTAAATGGGTCTAAATGGATATGGATATCCATTTAAATTTCTTGATGGATCTCATAAATGGTTAAATGGGTATGACCCACGAATATCCATGGGCACCCATTTTGCAACCTAGCCTCAACCAATAACGATTGATTTACCTCTTTAAGGTGGCAAACAATATCAAGAATTGCAACTCACAGTGCCCGACTATAGCGTAAGAGCAAATCAACAAACTATTTCTATTTCTATCCTTTTCCATCCTAGTCCATATAACTAACACATAAAATCAAATCAAATACTGTGAATAAAGAAGTCAATGTCATTTTTATCGCACAATAAAATTATTTTTACTATACTCATATTTACTCTTGGTAAAAGATTTTACCATATAGCTAACTTTCACATGGATCTGCCTATCTACTTTCATTGTCTTTATCTTTATTACCTAAATTCATGTGATTTTATTTTTATAATTCAACCTAATTTATTTGTTTATATCCTCCCATTTTTACCCATAAATATCCTCCTTCATTCATACATATTTCTTCCTTTTGATCTCCCAGCATAAGTTATTCTCTTCTTATTCTTACATAGCCCCCTTAAGCTCCCTCCATCTTTGTGTAATTCATATTATTTGTCCATTATCAATATTGCCATCAAAGTTGTATTATTACAAATGTGTATTATTACCATCAAGTTATTATTACTACCATCAATGTGTATTTCACCTTCAATTTTATAACACGTTATCAGCACGAGTCTCTACCCTACTAAGGTACTTATTTCTAAAACTTTTTTTATTATTATTTTTATCATTTCTATATATACATATATAGTACTAATACCGCCAAAAGATTTATCGAGTAAGCGTACATATATTAAGTATTCTATATTATTATTCTCGTAATGATGCGATCAAGCAAGCACCAGGTGGAATTAAAGGGATTTTGGCGCCATTAGCTTGCCTCAAGGACCGATTACAAGAACTCGTTTGAAGATAATCAAGAATCACATGTTACACTTTGTTCAAGCAAGGATTAATCAAGATATTCAAGAAGACAAGTTAATCAAGCTTAGAGATGAGTTCAAGAAGAATCCAACATGTGTTCTAGCGATGGAGGATGGACCTTAGTCGACCTTGGACTGCTTAAGCCCAAGTCAACATAACTTTTTTAATTTTATTAATGTTTGGGCTGATTTTATTATTATTAAACTTTATAATTTCGGCGACAGTTTTTATTTTATTACTTGGGTTATAATTGTGGGCTTTAGTACTTTTAGTTGGGTTTATTTATGTTTTTGGGTTGATCCAATATGTTGTTGGATTAAAAGAAAAACTAGCCCATTAGGGTTTAGGGGAAGTCAAATCCAATTAGGAGTAGTAGTTTGGGTGGCCGACTTGGCCTTTTGTTTTGCCGACTTGAGAGCTTTATTTTTCTCTATAAATAGGATCCTAGGGTTGTGTTAGCACCCAAATTTGTCCACCCATTTTCGTATTTTTTGTTTTGTGTCGTGTCGAAGTCCACCACATTTAGAGTGTGAAAAATCCCAAAATTATTTTGAGGGTTGTGGGCAACCTACAACAAAGGTGCAGGCAGAATTCCCTCCAATTCAAGTCAAATTTCCTTAACAAACCAAACATTGAAACCCTTTCTACCAATGGTCCAACCATTTAACCGAGAATTGATCTATGTCGAAGATGTTTGCAGTCATCTTAGTATAGATGAAATCATCAACTATTTTTTGCAAAATGCACAGAGAAAGGCTCAGTGCATTAGATGTGAAAGGCAGAGAAGACTGAAGAGAGTCAAAGAGGAAGTTGAGAGGGAGGCAAGAGGAGTCAAAACTCCAAAGTATTCTTGACCAAGATGGTCAGATACCAGTTGAAAAGGAAATAGCGGAAAAACAGAATTAGGGAGAAGTCCATGGAGGCAGAGTATTGGAGGGTCCAAACCATCTTTGGCCAAGATGTTGAAAAGATACCGAGAAGGAAGCAAGACGAAGCTGGGGGGTAGGGTTTTCAAACTCATGAACATGAAAGTTTATTGTGAAGGATGTCTAAGTCAAGCTGCCTCATGGAAGTAGAAAAATCCCCTATAGAGATCACGGGAGGTCTTAACCAAGGTCCTGGGTAAAGTCGAAGGTCGAAAGCACCGCAGAAGCGCATGCTATCAATGGTTTTGATCATCAGAAATAAGGAGAAGAGAGAAAGAAAAAGGAGATGATCAAGGTTCAAACTATTGGCTTAGAAAAGAACGACATCTTCCATCCTTGGTTAGGGCATTGAATGAAGAGTAAGTAGAAATTAGGGGTAAAATCCCACGGAGGTGCTCCGTTTGCCCGCCTTCAGAAGGCTTTGACGAAGGAATAGAAATGTATCGGATAGATTTGAATCAAACTGGGGGGTAAACTCTGCGGAGGCACTCCATTTATAAAAGATCAGTAGGACAAGACCGAAGCATGGCGTGATTCCTCTTCGAGTGGGAATGAAAGATAAGCACAGATAGAGTCAGGATGACCCTAGTTGAAAATAAGTCAGAAGGGTATATTCTATCGTGAACCTCCATTTGAAGATGTTAAAAGGTCCTCTGAAGATGTTAAGTGGAGTTGAGGTTGAAAACACCGTAAGGACACACGCCATCGCCAATTTTGATTGCTAAAGGCAAAGAGAAGAGAAGAAGAGAATAGAGGGAGATGTCTAGGGTTCAGACCATTGGCTTAAGAAGGAGCACCATCCATAAAACACATATACAAACACGAACCTACCAGTTGTCTTCCAATTGGCCTTTTGTGCCACAGATTTGGCGACGCTCTCCGATCTTCTAAAATTCGTAAAAAATAGTACATCCGTCGGAATTTCACGAAACTTTAGGAGAATATCCTAGATGACGAAACGCACTTGCCACATTTTTTCAGGAATTTTCCAAGACTCCGGCGGGCCCCATTCGAAGGATTAGTAGTTTTTGGTCTTCAGGTCATGTCTCCAGGCCGCGGTCTCAGGTCATGGCCTCACCACACATTCTTGGGCTTGGAGAAATCACAAGAGTGCCGTCCCAAAAAACTATAAATAGGGGGCCCCTCCCTTTATTTTTCTTCACCCTAGGAGCCGCGCTCCTACCCGAGAGTAGTTACTCTCCAGTGCACGTTTTTGCACTTTTCTATCTTCCTCCTCGTCCCTCTCTAATTGAAATAAAGGATTTGATATTCGCCCTCTTCTACCTCTCTTGTCCCCCTCTAAGTAAGAATTCGGGCGCGAAGTCGTCGTCTTCCTATGCATCATTTTGCGGGTTAGAGCTCTCTCTCTCTTCGCATAAGGTTCGCTTCGGGTTTCCATCGTAGTTGCGATGCCAAAATTCTTTTAGCAAACATCGACGCAGTGTCGGCGTAATGCTGAAATTATTCCTTGCATTATTGTGGTTTTAGGCCATCGTAATGCCGGATAGTCATCCGGTATTTTCGCCGTTCTATGCCGTCTTAATGCCGGAATTTCTCTGGATCATTCGTCGGTATTTTTCATCCATTTGTATTATAAATATTATGTTTGCATCTTTGCATTGTGTATTTGTTTGATTTGTGTTTGTGTGTTAGCATTGCATGTTAAGGGGGGTCCCCAAGTCTAAAATGGGTATGTCTACTAGGATAGGCCCTAAACCAACTTATGTGCTCGATGGGAAAATCTTTTAAACTTGGTTTCTCAAAATGCTTATCCTTCGATGATGATCATATCGTCAAAGATAGTGCCTTCATTCAATGATAGCTACTTCAATGATGATTTCAAGTGTCTCTCAATAATGAGAAATGTTTTCAATGATTTCAAAGATGTTTTTTACGAATCCTTTTGGGCATGAGAATCTTTATAGATTCATTCTTTTGTCAAATCCACACACCTTTATCCGAAAAGAGTTTTGATGCATAAAGAGCCAACTTTCTCCAAGTTGCACCTTTCCGAAGAAAAATCACTAAAGCTTAGTTTCAAACACGAAATGTTTTTTAGTAAGAGCCATGCTTTCAAAGCAATATGAAAGAATCGAAATGAATGTTTTGACACCAATCACCCTTTTGTTTTGTATCGATGTTCCCGTTTGGAGTGGCCAAACATCACCCCTGTCAAGCATTTGTCTAGATTTAGACATATAAAACGGTTTTTACTAAAGCATTGCATGTTTTCAAAACTTGCTCATCTTTATTCTTTGAGAGATTGCATACATGGGATTTATGCACAAAATTCCATCCTTTACATGGAAATGACAGAAGTTTGCATTAAAAATCACTTTTAATGCCCAAATATGTTTTGTATGAAGTATTTATTTGGAGACGCTTTCTGAGAAGAGTGATTGCATGCACTAAGCAAAGTGCTTTGAGGAACTGAGCCCATCATTCTAGCACGGGGCACAGAAGTTCGTTTAAGTGTGGATCGAGCCAATTCTAGAAGAAGGCCTAGGTTAGCCTTGGGGATTCCTTTTTAGAAGAACTACGAGAGCTTTAAACACAATGTGAGGGGGGTACATAGGCAGTCTCAAGTGGATGAGGCGCAAGCTCAAATATGTGAATATTGTGTGTTTTGTTTCTTATTTGTATTTTTTTGTTTGTTTGTTTTGTTAACATAGGGTAGTTGATCCAACTATGAACTATACACATATGTTTGCATCCAATATCAGCGCTATTGTCTTAGTGAACACGGTAGTCCACGATAAACGAATCCCCGGACCCTCCTCTTGGTTTCGAGATCAGTGCATTATCCGGAGTCAACAACGAGTTTTCCTCAAATTTTTCCTTAATAAATTTGGGTGGCGATTCCTTGTCAAGATGAAAATCAAGAGAACACCAAAAACAGTATGTGCCCAGTATTTCTGTGAGTTTGTCCGGATTTATGATATTTCCTTTGAATGAACTTAGCCGAAGTGCGAATACCGTGCATGCATATTCTGTCTAGTTAGTTGGTGTGAGTACTCGACCCAAAATTATTTGGGCTCACTCACCACCTTCTTCTTAATCGTCATCTACATCTTTGAAGTCGCCACCCGAATTTTACTACACGGCAAAATTCGGGGAAAACCTTCCTTAGGCAACCAATGAGTCCTTAAGGCAACCAATGAACGAACCAAAGATGTAGACCCAGGGGTTCGTCACGAATGGGAAGGTGTTAGGCACCCATTCGTGTTGGGGCGAAAACATGTACAATCAGAGATCAACATATGCCGATGCACAACAACACAAACAACAACACGAAAATAAAATTGAAAGACAAAATAGAAAATAAATAACAATTGAGCTTGCATTTCCACCACTAGAAACTGCCTACGTACCCCCTGATAATGGGTTCAAAGCTCACGTAGTTCTTAACATGCATTACGTGACACTGAAATCATCATCATCATCACGTCACAGCAGCAATCAATCAAAAGAATTAGAACGAGTTACCTCTTGAAGTCTCCTCTTGCTCCTACTTGCTTACCACTCTTAAGTAGAATTTTGGCAGAAATTCAACAGACAATTCGATGTAGAAGGAGCTGGAACTGGTCTCTGATGTCAACAGAAAACTTGTAGAGCTACTTCTTATCTTTCCAAAGACTCCAAGAAAGCAGCAAACTGATGCCTACAGCCCTAGATATGGCAATTCTTCCGGGACTACCTGCACAGGAATTCTCTACTTGGGTTCCTCCTCTTCTTCTCCACAAGCTTGCTCTAATTCTCCTCCTTCTTCTCCTTCTCTTGGTCTCCTCTCACTGCTGCCTAGCTACTACTCTTCTCCATGAATTCCTCCAGAATTTCAACCCTTAGAAGGGTTCCTAAGCTTGGAATTAGAGAATTATTCCAAGCACCTAAGCTTATGCGTGTATAGAGGGGAGAAGAAACAAATTGTGTGTGAATGAGGGTGAATGGGGGGTCCTATTTATACTGTTCAGGGGGTCTGGACGTGGTGTTGATCTAAGGGTCAGGATTGAATTCCTAGATCCAATGGTAGATACCCAGAATCAAGAAAACAGGAAAAATGCCAAAACCGGGAGCGATGTCCGCCAGGCGCCGGCGGTCCTCTCGCGACGACCGCCAGGTCCGCCGGCACCTGTTTCCAAAACTAATCTTTCCTTTCCGATTTTGATCCTCTTTATTCCGGTCAAACTTGATTTCCACATCCTTCCTAATTGGTTTTTTGCCTGTTTTGAGCTCCAGAAACCCTCTTTTCTTGTAGCCTACCCCCACCCATTTTCCTAATTTCTTTTCTTCCTCTCCACTCCACTCTAACTACCATAAGTAACAAAAACACTTAAGGGAATAAATTAATCTGAATTTTGGACGAAAATTCAGAGTTAATTAGCTGCTAAGTCTAGTGTTTTAATAGGCCAAAAATGCTGGAGGATCCATATTTAATTGGTTCAGACTCCTAAATTATTTTAAACTCAAAATCATCTCAAATGGGTCCAAAATAAATAAAAAGGCCTAAAACAACTAAATATCCATATTTTTATTATAATTAAACCTTTAACTATATTTAACTCACAATTAAATAATCTCAATAATTCCGAATCAAATACATTAAAAGTCCAAAAATAATAAAATATTAATATTTCACTAAGTTAAATTACGAAAATACCCAAAATCGGGATTAAATCATCTCATTAATCCATAGTCAAAAATATATTCATAATTCAAACCAATAGAATATTAGTGGGTCAAATTTGGGTGTTCACAGTTGGGTTTTAAGTGAGACCGCCTGTGACTCCTCTAGTTTATATATGGGAATATATATGGAATGATGGTTCTTTGGGAAGCGGTTTATTCGTCTATTCTGGGAATCATCGAATCGGTTCCCTCCACTTAAGCTAAGCTAGTTCATATGAGATATCACGAATTGCAGGCCATCGTTCTTAAGCCGCGGTCATGAGGCGATATCCCCGCCAACCGAGCCGATGGTCGTGGTGCTTACAGGAAGCTGGCAACTCCGTTGGGGAGAAAATTTTTACTTCCTTAGTGAAGGATAGAACGGGATGAAGAGGATTCTAGGATGCCACTCCAATGTGTGTTTTGTTCATAGTTGTTCTTTGTCATTTGCCTGCGGAATGCATTTTCATTATGTATATATATTGTATGCTAAGCCCTACACCTTAAGATTGTGTGCCTAGATCGAGTCGTATAGGAGGTCATGACCTATGCCTTTCGGTTGAAAGCCTCAATCGCCGTTCGCTGAGACGGGTTTTCCTAGCTGCGGTCTATGGCCCTAACTAGCTGCATACCCTTGCATGTAGGAATCTTAGTTGTTTCCCCTAGGTATCCTCTAATGTGTGACTTGCTATGATGGCAAGAATGCGCCAGGGCAGTTATCGGTATGTATTTGTTTGATCTCTTCTCTCCCCTCACGATTCTTGCTTATCCGACGATTGTTCTATGCACGTTAGAGGAGAATAGGCACGTTATGTGTTCGATAGAGGAGAAATAAGCACGCCTTGCTTGATATCTAGGGTCGCACGTTTTGGGATCACACGTCGAGGATCCAACTTGCCGGGTTATAGTACGTTTTCTTGTAGGCTTTGCACCACATGCATTTAGTAATAGGCATTCATTGCATTCATGCATTGAATTGAAAAAAGAAAAAAATTATGCATTTAGAAGATCTATCTTAGGCCTTGTGCTCAAGCCTAAACACTTGCCCTATACCTTGAACATTGTTCCCCCATTCCTCACAAACTGGGGGGTAAAAGCTCTTTTCTAAGCCGCAAACATTGCTCAATTTTAAGGAACCTTTATCTCTTTGCCTTAGCCTTAAGAACCCAAACCTTCAGATCAGGTTATGACCTTGGTTTATCTTCATCCAAAGGAATTCATGGATTGGAGAATGATGCAAGAAGTAGGAATGGATGCGGAAGTGCGGAATTTGGAATCCGAGGTTATGAACCAAATGAATGAGGAGCTTAGAGAATCGGAGAGGAAGTCAGCAAAGGAGAAGGTTCTAGAGTTCACAGAAACAGTAAGGACGATGGAGGACATCATGCTAAGGTTAAGGAAAGCTGAGGCTAGAATAGAGATCTTTATGGAAGGATATTCCAAACAAATGGAAGATGCATGTGCGAGTTTTCAACAGCAATCCCATAGCCCAAAGCCTCAAAGAGCCAAAGACAAGATATGGGTTCTTGATCACGCCATGCGGCTAATGGAAGATGCATTTTGGGACGTGACCAAGAGAGAGAATCCCATCAAGATGAGAATCGAAAAGAGTGGCTCAAAGACACCTCAAACGGAACTACCAAAGAAACCCTGTGTCTTTACTCCCATAAAACATTGTATGCCAAACTTTTGAAGAAATGCGTGGAAGATGGACTATTGAAGCCATTAGAGCCTAGATTTTCACCTAACCCTCTACCAACAGCGCATCTAAATGAAAAATACTGCGAATTCCATCAGCAGAAAGGGCACACCGTCGAGGGCTGTGTTCGTTTGAAGCACGAGATCCAGGATTTGATTGAAAAGAACCTCATGGTGTTGCCCAAAGAACCAAGGATTAATTGATGAAAGAAGAGCAGCAAGCGGCGGAAGAGTCTGCAGAGTCAGAAGAATCTGAAGAGAAAGACTTAGAAGTGTCACAGGGCTAGTGAGTGATAGTAGTAGTTGATATGTGGGAAGTTTGCTTGTTATATTTGTCTTTTCCAAAATGTAATGCTTTCAGTTGACCAATAAAATGTTCCTTTTTACGGCTATTCTAATGACTGCATTTACGATTTATAAGATGATGTAGTTTATGCTATGATAAACGTATTTTGCAAACATTTCAAGTTTGGATTGCAAAACTTTCAAACAGATCAATTCGAAGTTAAGCCATTGAAACCCAGCTTGTCAATTCGGCTCCACACTTTTTGAACTTTTGTCCATGGGCACAAAAAAAAGCCCTATTTCAAAAAAATAAAAAATAAAAAGTATTTGACCTTAGGGTCTGAGAAATGCACAAACCCTTGGCTAATATGGAGCAGCCACACCCATGAACCATGAACCAAACACCAACTCTCAAACACAATCCTTGACAAAAGACTTGGAAGGAAATTGTTAGAACTCATGGTTCATTACAAGGTTTTGATAATTGACAAACCAATTCCAGATCATGACAAAGATGAAGGAAAAAGAATGAAGCAAAAAGAAATGAAGTCAAACCAATCCTCAAGCAAAAGAAACCACTCAAGAGCAAAGGATGAAAGTGAAAGAGCACAAGAATTGAAGAGCCAAAAAAGAAGAGTTAGATTCATAAATTATACACTCAACTCTTCTAGGACATTGGCTCAAAATAAGATAAAATTTGCTCATGCATCACATAAACATATTTCAAACATCAAACTGTTTTTCTGTGTCAATAACATCGATGTTATGTTTTAAAACATCGATGTTCTGCCTTCCAACAAATTTCCAAAACAGGCAGTAGGCTAATAACATCGATGTTGGAATCCTAAACATCGATGTTCTAGTGACCGTTGCGTTTAAAATTAGTCATAACATCGATGTTCCCATTTGTAACATCGATGTTCCATAATGGTCAGTTTTAATTTGTTTTTGCCGAGCCAAAATAACATCGATGTTGCCATCCAAACATCGATGTTCCTGCCTTCAAAGAATTTTCCAAAAATTGGCAGAAGACTCAGAACATCGATGTTGGATTCCTAAACATCGATGTTCTCATGACCGTTGCATTTGAAAATATCCTTTACATAAGCAAAACATCGATGTTGGATTTCATAACATCGATGTTCTTTAATGGTCAGCTTTAATCGTTTTTCACAGAAGCAAAATAACATCGATGTTGTGAATTAAACATCGATGTTCTTCAAGAATCAGTTTTCATCTCATTTTCACAGAAGCAAAATAACATCGATGTTGGGTTATAAAACATCGATGTTCCTCACATGATGATTTAATGGGTTTTACACAGAATCAAAATAACATCGATGTTGGATTTGAGAACATCGATGTTTTAGTTACCGTTAGTCCAAAAATTCAAATTTACTGGACAAAACATCGATGTTGAGCCTTTAAACATCGATGTTATGGCCGTTATTGCTGACAACTTTTTGCACCCACTATGTTTTGTTTAAAGCTTTTTCTTGGGTGGATTTCAAACGGCTCCATGACTTTTCAGAGCTACAAATTAAGCATTTTCAGCTCTGATTCACAATTAATCAACTCTCAACATTCAAGCATTCATTCCATACATTCATCAAAATTATTATTGAGCCAATATCCTTTTGAGGATTTGAGAGTTGCCTTTTAGAGCTTTATTTGTATACTCATATCTGCTCTTTGAGAGAGTTCTTTGTTTGAGTGATTGAATTGTATATTCATACACCTTAAGGGAGGTTAGTTCTCTTGTTGAGATTCATAGGAAGAGGGTATATCTTCTTATGTGAAAAGTCTTGAAGTGAGGTATCTTCAAGCAAGAGTGCTGAGGTTCATGTGACTTGAACTCTCAGGTTTAGGATTCTTGTGACTAGAATTCCTAGGTTGTAAACGGTTTGTTAAGCACCCGTAAGCTTAACGTAGATAGTGGAATCTTCAAGAGAGTCTCTTGAAGGGCTGGATTAGCCACACAAGTAGTGTGTGTGTGAACCAGGATAAATTGTTTGTGTCCTTCATCTGTTTTAATTCTGCATTTATTTCCTGCTTATTTTGTTTTAATCCGATAAACGCTATTCACCCCCCTCCCCCCCTAGTGTAGGGCTACTGTTCTAACAATTGGTAGCGGAGCCTAACTCTCTAAAAGACTTAACCGTTTGAGAGGAAATTTTCCATGGCTTCTTCAAGTAATCATGCAGGAATCTCCGAAGGACATTCAACCGTTCGTCCACCGTTCTTTGATGGCACTAATTACAGCTACTGGAAGGAGAGGATGAGAATTTTCCTCCAATCCAACAACTATGCTCTTTGGCGAATCGTGAAGATTGGAGAGCAAATTCCGATGAAGAAAGTTGGTGAAATCCAAGTGCCAAAGACGGAGGAGGAGTACAATGCTGCAGACATTACGTTGGTTGAAAACAATGCCAAATCAATCAACATGCTCTATTGTGCAGTCAACCCCGATGACTACCGAAAAATCTCCTGCTGCACAACCACAAAAGAAATGTGGGATAAGCTGGAGGTCACCTATGAAGGAACCGATCAAGTTTGAGAGGCCAAAATCGACTCCCTCACTGCAGATTACGAACTCTTTCGAATGAAGGAGAACGAAGGAATAGAGGAGATGTTCGAACGATTTTCTAAAATCATAAATAACCTTCATGCTCTCCAGAAGGTCTACTCCGACAAGGACTTGGTCAGAAAAGTCCTTAGATGCCTCACTCCCAAATGGCGTTCCAAAGCCGACGCAATATATGAAAACATCAGGACATCAAACACAACCATTGACAGCCTTAGAGGTAATCTTCTAACCTATGAAACTACTATCCTTAAACGCTCTTTGCAGGAACCAAAGAAGAAGAACATAGCTTTCAAAGCTTCCACCTACAAGACGCAAGAGCTCACTGAATCGGACTCTAGCGATGACGATCAAGAATTTGAACTAGTCATCCGAAAATTCTGCAAATTCATGAAGAAAGAATTTGAGAAGAAAGGAAAGAAGACATCCGGTCCACCCAAGTGCTATGAATGTGGAGAGGTTGGGTATATCAAGCCGAAGTGCCCAAAGACAAAGGAAAGGAAGGAGAAGAAGCTCTATAAGAAGCAAAGGGCATACATCTCATTGGGAGGCGATTCCGGTGATGAATCAAGTGATAGTGATGAGGAGGAGATCGCAAACCTCTGTCTCATGGCAAAGGAAGAAGAAGCGGAAGAGGTAAGTGATTCTGAACCTTCTAATCATGATGAATTGCAAGACGCTTTTAATGAATTGTATGCTGAATATATTAAAGTCTCTAAGGTTCATTTAAAGCAAAAGAAACAAATTGCTTCATTAGAAAAGAATCTAGAAGAGCTTACTTGTGAAAATGAGAAATTGAAGGAAGAAAATAAGGTTCTAGATAGACCCAAGGAATGTGGATCATGTAAATCACTAAAGGAACAAAATAAAGAACTGAAGGATGAAAATAAGGTACTAGGAAAGAAAAGTCTTGTGGAATGTTCATCATGTATGTCTTTAAGGAAACAAGTTGAACAACTTGAAACAACCTTAAAAAGGTTTAACACTCCTCATAACAATCTAAATTCTATGCTAGATAACTTGTAATCCACTAGGCATGGAATAGGTTTTAGGAATGAACATAAAAGACATAAAATCGAACCTAGGAAGCCCAAGGTCCAACCTAAAGGAAACAAGGTTAACAATGTGCATAAGTATAGGCAATATAGCAACTTTTATCATCCAAGGAGAATGCATAATCCAAATGTAATTTGCCATTATTGCAATAGAATAGGACACATTGCTCTTGTTTGCTTTACTAGGCATAGGCATTGGGCTCAAGAAGAAGCTCATCACTACTATGTTCCTAACCCTCAAGGACCCAAAAAGATTTGGGTACCAAAATCCTTTTGATTTGCTTTGCAGGTATGCTTGAAGGCATCAAGAGTACTTTGGTACCTTGATTGCGGATGCTCCAAGCAAATGACCAAAGAAGCATCCAAATTCTTGAAAGTGGCCACACTTGTTCAATTTCGAAGGAAGTGCAAGACTGAGTGATAGTGCAAAATCGGACCAAGAGGTGACAGAACATCGATGTTCGGTACCCCTCACTAAGGCCAAAAGACAGGGGGAACAAAAATTTGGTGGAACCAACAACATCAATGTTGTTATCATACACATCGATGTTTGATCAATTCAGATTGAAGCAAAATAGGAACCATCTTTCTAAACCCTTATCCTCGTTATCCTTTATGCTTTGTTTTCCATAAAATATTTTGCCACATGCATGAACTTAGGGGGAATTATAAGTCATACCTTAAGGGGGAAGAATAAATATATGCATCATCATTTCTTTTTGCTAATGCCAAAGGGGGAAGATAAGAAGAAGTATATGTATATGCATCAAGATAGGGGGAATCATTATTTGAAACAAATAGGGGGAATTATTGTTATTAATATTGGCATATACTTCTAGTTGTTTGTCATTATCAAAAAGGGGGAAATTGTTAGAACTCATGGTTCATTACAGGTTTTGATAATTGACAAACCAATTCCAGATCATGACAAAGATGAAGGAAAAAGAATGAAGCAAAAAGAAATGAAGTCAAACCAATCCTCAAGCAAAAGAAACCACTCAAGAGCAAAGGATGAAAGTGAATGAGCACAAGAATTGAAGAGCCAAGAAAGAAGAGTTAGATTCATAAATTGTACAAGGTATAACACTCAACTCTTCTAGGACATTGGCTCAAAATAAGATAAAATTTGCTCATGCATCACATAAACATATTTCAAACATCAAACTGTTTTTCTGTGTCAATAACATCGATGTTATGTTTTAAAACATCGATGTTCTGCCTTCCAACAAATTTCCAAAACAGGCAGTAGGCTAATAACATCGATGTTGGAATCCTAAACATCGATGTTCTAGTGACCGTTGCGTTTAAAATTAGTCATAACATCGATGTTCCCATTTGTAACATCGATGTTCCATAATGGTCAGTTTTAATTTGTTTTTGCCGAGCCAAAATAACATCGATGTTGCCATCCAAACATCGATGTTCCTGCCTTCAAAGAATTTTCCAAAACTTGGCAGAAGACTCAGAACATCGATGTTGGATTCCTAAACATCGATGTTCTCATGACCGTTGCATTTGAAAATATCCTTTACATAAGCAAAACATCGATGTTGGATTTCATAACATCGATGTTCTTCAATGGTCAGCTTTAATCGTTTTTCACAGAAGCAAAATAACATCGATGTTGTGAATTAAACATCGATGTTCTTCAAGAATCAGTTTTCATCTCATTTTCACAGAAGCAAAATAACATCGATGTTGGGTTATAAAACATCGATGTTCGTCACATGATGATTTAATGGGTTTTACACAGAATCAAAATAACATCGATGTTGGGTTTGAGAACATCAATGTTTTAGTTACCGTTAGTCCAAAAGTTCAAATTTACTGGACAAAACATCGATGTTGAGCCTTTAAACATCGATGTTATGGCCGTTATTGCTGACAACTTTTAACACCCACTATGTTTTGTTTAAAGCTTTTTCTTGGGTGGATTTCAAACGGCTCCATGACTTTTCAGAGCTACAAATTAAGCATTTTCAGCTCTGATTCACAATTAATCAACTCTCAACATTCAAGCATTCATTCCATACATTCATCAAAATTATTATTGAGCCAATATCCTTTTGAGGATTTGAGAGTTGCCTTTTAGAGCTTTATTTGTATACTCATATCTGCTCTTTGAGAGAGTTCTTTGTTTGAGTGATTGAATTGTATATTCATACACCTTAAGGGAGGTTAGTTCTCTTGTTGAGATTCATAGGAAGAGGGTATATCTTCTTATGTGAAAAGTCTTGAAGTGAGGTATCTTCAAGCAAGAGTGCTGAGGTTCATGTGACTTGAACTCTCAGGTTTAGGATTCTTGTGACTAGAATTCCTAGGTTGTAAACGGTTTGTTAAGCACCCGTAAGCTTAACGTAGATAGTGGAATCTTCAAGAGAGTCTCTTGAAGGGCTGGATTAGCCACACAAGTAGTGTGTGTGTGAACCAGGATAAATTGTTTGTGTCCTTCATCTGTTTTAATTCTGCATTTATTTCCTGCTTATTTTGTTTTAATCCGATAAACGCTATTCACCCCCCTCCCCCCCTAGTGTAGGGCTACTGTTCTAACAATTGGTAGCGGAGCCTAACTCTCTAAAAGACTTAACCGTTTGAGAGGAAATTTTCCATGGCTTCTTCAAGTAATCATGCAGGAATCTCCGAAGGACATTCAACCGTTCGTCCACCGTTCTTTGATGGCACTAATTACAGCTACTGGAAGGAGAGGATGAGAATTTTCCTCCAATCCAACAACTATGCTCTTTGGCGAATCGTGAAGATTGGAGAGCAAATTCCGATGAAGAAAGTTGGTGAAATCCAAGTGCCAAAGACGGAGGAGGAGTACAATGCTGCAGACATTACGTTGGTTGAAAACAATGCCAAATCAATCAACATGCTCTATTGTGCAGTCAACCCCGATGACTACCGAAAAATCTCCTGCTGCACAACCACAAAAGAAATGTGGGATAAGCTGGAGGTCACCTATGAAGGAACCGATCAAGTTTGAGAGGCCAAAATCGACTCCCTCACTGCAGATTACGAACTCTTTCGAATGAAGGAGAACGAAGGAATAGAGGAGATGTTCGAACGATTTTCTAAAATCATAAATAACCTTCATGCTCTCCAGAAGGTCTACTCCGACAAGGACTTGGTCAGAAAAGTCCTTAGATGCCTCACTCCCAAATGGCGTTCCAAAGCCGACGCAATATATGAAAACATCAGGACATCAAACACAACCATTGACAGCCTTAGAGGTAATCTTCTAACCTATGAAACTACTATCCTTAAACGCTCTTTGCAGGAACCAAAGAAGAAGAACATAGCTTTCAAAGCTTCCACCTACAAGACGCAAGAGCTCACTGAATCGGACTCTAGCGATGACGATCAAGAATTTGAACTAGTCATCCGAAAATTCTGCAAATTCATGAAGAAAGAATTTGAGAAGAAAGGAAAGAAGACATCCGGTCCACCCAAGTGCTATGAATGTGGAGAGGTTGGGTATATCAAGCCGAAGTGCCCAAAGACAAAGGAAAGGAAGGAGAAGAAGCTCTATAAGAAGCAAAGGGCATACATCTCATTGGGAGGCGATTCCGGTGATGAATCAAGTGATAGTGATGAGGAGGAGATCGCAAACCTCTGTCTCATGGCAAAGGAAGAAGAAGCGGAAGAGGTAAGTGATTCTGAACCTTCTAATCATGATGAATTGCAAGACGCTTTTAATGAATTGTATGCTGAATATATTAAAGTCTCTAAGGTTCATTTAAAGCAAAAGAAACAAATTGCTTCATTAGAAAAGAATCTAGAAGAGCTTACTTGTGAAAATGAGAAATTGAAGGAAGAAAATAAGGTTCTAGATAGACCCAAGGAATGTGGATCATGTAAATCACTAAAGGAACAAAATAAAGAACTGAAGGATGAAAATAAGGTACTAGGAAAGAAAAGTCTTGAGGAATGTTCATCATGTATGTCTTTAAGGAAACAAGTTGAACAACTTGAAACAACCTTAAAAAGGTTTAACACTCCTCATAACAATCTAAATTCTATGCTAGATAACTTGTAATCCACTAGGCATGGAATAGGTTTTAGGAATGAACATAAAAGACATAAAATCGAACCTAGGAAGCCCAAGGTCCAACCTAAAGGAAACAAGGTTAACAATGTGCATAAGTATAGGCAACATAGCAACTATTATCAACCAAGGAGAATGCATAATCCAAATGTAATTTGCCATTATTGCAATAGAATAGGACACATTGCTCCTGTTTGCTTTACTAGGCATAGGCATTGGGCTCAAGAAGAAGCTCATCACTACTATGTTCCTAACCCTCAAGGACCCAAAAAGATTTGGGTACCAAAATCCTTTTGATTTGCTTTGCAGGTATGCTTGAAGGCATCAAGAGTACTTTGGTACCTTGATTGCGGATGCTCCAAGCAAATGACCAAAGAAGCATCCAAATTCTTGAAAGTGGCCACACTTGTTCAATTTCGAAGGAAGTGCAAGACTGAGTGATAGTGCAAAATCGGACCAAGAGGTGACAGAACATCGATGTTCGGTACCCCTCACTAAGGCCAAAAGACAGGGGGAACAAAAATTTGGTGGAACCAACAACATCAATGTTGTTATCATACACATCGATGTTTGATCAATTCAGATTGAAGCAAAATAGGAACCATCTTTCTAAACCCTTATCCTCGTTATCCTTTATGCTTTGTTTTCCATAAAATATTTTGCCACATGCATGAACTTAGGGGGAATTATAAGTCATACCTTAAGGGGGAAGAATAAATATATGCATCATCATTTCTTTTTGCTAATGCCAAAGGGGGAAGATAAGAAGAAGTATATGTATATGCATCAAGATAGGGGGAATCATTATTTGAAACAAATAGGGGGAATTATTGTTATTAATATTGGCATATACTTCTAGTTGTTTGTCATTATCAAAAAGGGGGAAATTGTTAGAACTCATGGTTCATTACAAGGTTTTGATAATTCACAAACCAATTCCAGATCATGACAAAGATGAAGGAAAAAGAATGAAGAAAAAAGAAATGAAGTCAAACCAATCCTCAAGCAAAAGAAACCACTCAAGAGCAAAGGATGAAAGTGAATGAGCACAAGAATTGAAGAGCCAAGAAAGAAGAGTTAGATTCATAAATTATACAAGGTATAACACTCAACTCTTCTAGGACATTGGCTCAAAATAAGATAAAATTTGCTCATGCATCACATAAACATATTTCAAACATCAAACTGTTTTTCTGTGTCAATAACATCGATGTTATGTTTTAAAACATCGATGTTCTGCCTTCCAACAAATTTCCAAAACAGGCAGTAGGCTAATAACATCGATGTTGGAATCCTAAACAT
>JAKUCV010003408.1:30891-76125 GCA_028386065.3 Turnera subulata | reverse complement strand
TTTCCCCCCCCCCCCCCCCCTCTCTCTCTCTCTCTAGCGTAGGGCTACTGTTCTAACAGAAATGATCCCAAAAGATATGATTTAGACCAATGGGAAGAGTAGAAAGATGAGAACGTCCGGCCTGAACTACGGGGCCGAACAGTGAAGACCGGATTTCTTGAGAATAGCATAATAAAAAAAAGAGAAAAGAGATAGAAAAAGAAAATAAAGGGAAAAGAAAATAAAAGGCACCCTCTAGATTGTAATTCACAAAGACGGTCTAGACAATAGCGAAGGTGTTCCCTCGAGAAAGAGAAAAAGAAGAAAAGTGCTATGCTCAAGATTATGTAGGCAGCCCTCATTTCAAGTCAAACTTCCTTGATAAACCAAACTTTGAAACCCTTTCTACCAATGGTCCAACCATTTAACCGAGAATTGATCTGTGCCAAAGATGTTTGCAGTCATCTTAGTATAGATGAAATCATCAACTGTTTTGCAAAATACACAAAGAAAGGCTCGGTGCATTAGATGTGAAAGGCAGAGAAGAGAGTCGAAGAAGAACTTGAGAGACAATGAATAGCCGATTGAGTAGACAAACAAAGTTAGGGTTATATATTCCCATCGTTGTATTAGCAGAAAACGAGGTTAACAAGGCCAAAAATACAAGAGAAACAACAATAATAATATAGTAGCAGGTCAATAATAATTTAAATAACAAGTACAAAATAAAATGCTAAATATAGAATGCAATAAGCTCTGAGAATGGAAATGAAAAAGATTGATCCTGAGCAGTGTCAAATCGCTTTGATTGACTGGAACTGGAAACGAAAGCAAAGCACAAGAACTGAAGGCAAAGGCAGAGCAGAAGTGGAATTATCATCCACGGCGACTACAACAAGTTCCGGTTCAGCAAGGAGATTATGTCACTGGGGCAGAGGCGATGGAGCATTATTTCCGGTAAAGCATGGCGCTGCGGATCTAGGTTAGTGAGCAGTGACGGCGGTGGAGCTCCACAAAGAATATTGACAAATTGGCAGTGCATGGTGACGCAATAGACGCTGGTGGTTTCAGTTTTCTTGAGGCCCATGGTCGTCGGCGGCAATTGATTGTGGTGGTGGCGAGGTGAAGAGCAGGTGGTGGCTAGGGTTCTTTTAATTTGGGGATTTTGGTGTTTGTGAGAAGAAGATGGAGAGAGAGATATCGAGTAGTTGTGATTTTGAAAAGAAAGACAAAACGGTGTGTTTTGAAAAATCTTGTCCCCTCTTTTTTGTTTAATAAATAAATATATAGAGAAAAAATAGGTAAATGAAACATACTCTGAAAAAGTATAAAAATAATAGCTCCCCAGCTGTTTGTATTTTGCTAAGCAAGTAATATAGTTTCTTTTCCTGGTCACAGACCAAAAAAATATAAAAAATAATAAACGTAGTTGTTGATAATTAGGCCTCCTCTCCTTTTAAAAATAAATAAATAAATATAAATGATATAAAAGAGAGATATGGGTAAGGTTTGAGTATTTTTTTTTGTTTTAAAATAAAATTGCTTTGGGTATGAAAGGTTGGTAAAAGGTGGGTTTGAAAGATGTATAACTCTTTTCCTACCTAAAACAAATGACAGTAGGTCTAATTATAGGATGTAACTCTTGTTTCACCGAAAATAATGACAGTAGGTTTGATTGTAGGATGTGATTCAAAATGTACCATATTTTCCTACCAAGAAAAATTGTTTTCAAAAAAACAAGCTCTTTTTCAATCAATCCAAGGTGGAGATGCTCAAGACCATTTTCCAACTTGTTCTCCATCATTGCTCATGAATGATATGCATGAATGCAATATGCACCCATCAATCAAATAAGCATAAAAAAAACCAATAAAAGGATACAAAGGTTCCAACCAAAGGATGAACATTTTAATCTTCAATCACCACTCATCATTACTTTCCTACAAAGAACAATCAAGCTTTTGGTACTAATTTTATCTTGGGTCTATTGGGGTTAGTTATGGTACCTTTTGGTACCCAAACATACTTGATATGGTAATTCCTTTGTTTAAACATGCAGGTACAAGTACCATGGCCATATTTTACACAAAAATAGCATGTGATAGAAGGACGATAAGATTGTTCACTTCTAACAAAATTGCCATAACCAAAAACTCTTGCAATGTAAGATTGTTGCCTACGCCATAGGTATATGCCTTAGCATGGTTATGAAATGATCTAGCGCTATATGCTTGTGCTCTAGAATTGTGAGCATGAGACCTACCACCATTATTTGATCTCCTACCATGAGCATATGTTTTAGCATAATGGGATCTTCCATTTCTAGCATAAGATTTTACATTTTGAGCATATGACCTTCCATAATGAGAATGTGATCTATCACTATGAGCATATGACTTAGCATGTCCAAATGATATAGCATGATTAAAAGAAGATGTATCACCATATTCATATGCCTTAGCATTAAGCACAAAAGATTTAGCATCATATGACACATTAGATGCACCTAATCCCTCTTTTTGCATTGAATTTTTTTGTTGCTCCAAGAGAAGATTAAGACCATTTCTACCATTAGTAAGCTTCTCTAAAGTACTCTTCAAATCAACAACTTGAGATTTAAGAGAATCATTCTCTTTTTGCAACACATCACAAGCACAAACATTGGATGAGAACTTATCATTTAGTTCATTATAAGAAGTTTCGAGAGCACTCTTTTCTTTTTTAAGAACTTCAAGTTTCTTTCTATATGCAAGATTCTTTTTCAAAGAGTTTTCAAGTTCATCATGCAACTTAAGAAAAAGCATCATATAGTTCCTCAAAAGTAAAGTCATCGTATGAATCCATTACCTCATCTTCTTCAAGTTCCATGAAGCAAAAGGTGGCAATCTCATCATCATCCGACTCACTTGAGGAAGTATCATCATCATCCCATGTTGCCAAGACTTTCTTTCCTTTGCTCTTGAGAGAATCATGCCTTGATCTCTTCTCGTAAAGGCAATCGGCTTTGATGTGTCAGGGCTTGTCGCACTCAAAGCAAACAATGGGCTCTCCTCTTGTCTCACCAAGCTTGGAATTGTTCAAGTTCTTTATCTCCTTTTGTAACTTTTTCATCTTGAGAAACTTCATAAACTTTTTTGTGATGAAAGTCATATCTTCATCCTTGTCACTTGCATCTTCACTTGATACTTGAGTCTTCAAGGCAAGATCTTGCTTCTTCTCTTTGCCTTCAAACTTCATTCCATAGGCAATCAAGGAGCCAATTAGCTCATTCTAGGATAAGACATTAAGATTTTTTGCCTCCTCTATTGCCGTGACTTTAGCTTCCCACTCTTTACTCAAAGACCTCAATACTTTAGTAACCTTCTCCTTATCACTAATGACCTTACCAATGCTCATAAGGTTATTGAATAGAGTAAAAAATCTAGTGCTCATGTCACTAATGGACTCATTAGGCATCGTTGCAAAATGTTCATTCTCTCTCATAAGCCTATTAGTCTTAGATTCCTTAACTTGGTTGGTTCCCTCATGAGTAGTACATAAAAGTTTCCAAATCTCATGAGCACTCTTGCAAGACTTAATTCTCTCAAATTCTTCTTTACTCAAGCCATATAACAAGCAATTTCTAGCCAAGGATCTAGAGTACCTTTCTTTTTCTGATTCTCACTCCAATCACACAAAGGTTTAGGTGGCCTATTTTAACCACTCTCAACTATCTCCCAAGTTTCTAAACCTTGCCCCTCTAAAAATATTTGCATTTTTACTTTCCAATAGTCAAAATTGACTCCATAAAAATAAGGGGCTTTGTGAATATTGTATCTTTCAAAAGTCATGATCTTACTCTATGAGGTTAATCCAAAACAAAGAAACCTGACTCCGCTACCAATTGTTGGCCCAAAGCTAGCTAAGAAGAGGAGGTTGAATTAGCTAACAGGAGAATAACAGTATTTTGTAACTCTTTTTGCACCAAACTGCAACTAAGGCAAGGTTGTATTTTGGAACTAAAATCACACCAAAATTTGAAAAGCAAGGAACACTCAAATGCGAAAATGTAAAGTAATCCACGCACAAGAAACAACAGGAAGATTTAGAGTGGTTCTCCCTAAATCCTATAGGTACATCCACTACTCAAGGCTCCCCCTTGAGATTTTTCAAATCCACTATATGGTTTTTTCCAAGGTGAAAGCCAACCGTTTACAACCAAATTTTTTCAAAGGATCAAGCTATAACCTTTACAAGAGTTTTCCCAAGGCTCACTCTCTAACCTAGGCTTTTACAAAGACTAAACCCAAACCTATACAAGAGTTTTTCTAAGGCTCAACTCTCCAACCTATACCCAAAGCTTTTTGCAAGGCCCAAGCTTCAAACCTATACAACTCCTTAAGTAAAATCTACCCAATCTTACTCAAGGAAGAATTTTCCAACAACTCAATTTCTCGATGGGAGTAAGCGAAGGGATATAACTCAGCGGTAGAGTGTCACCTTGACATGGTGGAAGTCAAGAGTGACTCACTCTTTGATTACAAGTTTAGCACAAAAATCTCTCAATGGTATTCAAGCATAATTAGCAAGCTCTAACACAATTAGCTCATTCTTCAATTACTTGTCTTGGTTCATTTTCAGGTGGGAAATGGCTTATATATGATGTACATAAAGGCTCTCAACGAATCTATTGAAAAATAGAATAGAAGAGAGCCTTATTCCAAAAGAGGGCTTAAGATTTGGTAGAAAATGACTTGCAAAACTTACTGACCAAATACCTAAATCTTCAAAATGTCTCTTTGATGCTCTTGTGTCTTCTAGAATTCTTTCTTCACAGCTTGACACTCCAATAGGACAAAAAAATCCGCCATTGCACTTGATTGGTGGAAGTTTTGAGGTCCTCTTTATCTTCCTCTTATATGTGTACACTTGAAAGTATACCTTTTTTCTTTCATCCACTAAGTGTATATGTCTTGAGTTGGGTCTTCAAAAAGACAAGAAAAACGTTCACTTTGGTTTTGAAAATGACGAATAGTACATGAGACCCAAGGAAGAAGATAAGCAAGTTCAAAGGAGCCGTTGAGGCTTGTTTCTTTTTCACATGTTATACTGGAAATTTAAAAGACCAAAATGCTTGTTTAGTAAAACGATGTCGCGTCCTTTTAAAGAATGAGAAATCTGAAAATGAGTTAATGCATGACATATTAACAAATGGCCCAACGATGAATGTGCCCATGTAATAAAAAACTTGTGGCCACTTACATAACATATGATGTGGGTCAGATTGAAAAAATATTGGCCCAATATACTTACAAAAATGCTAATGGACTCGTAAAAAAAATATAGCTTTATAAAAAGTAAAGATTTTGTTATAAAATAAAGTATAAATACTATATGAATACTATTTGTACCATACATACCTCATGTTATATATATATATATATATATATATATATATGTATATGTATATGTATATGTATATATATATATATGTATATGTATATGTATATATATATATATGTATATGTATATGTATATGTATATTAGAGGGAATAAAAATATAAGGAGAACCGGGTAACGAGACCCGTTGCACCTCCTCTCCGTTTTTCTTCTCTTCATCTTCATCTTCACCTCTCAACCTTTCTTCATCAAAGTTTTCCCAATTAAACCGGTTATTTTCAACACGTTATCAGCACGAATTGTGCTCAACCAAGCAAGCCAGAAACCTGGGCAGCAAATACAGAAAAAAAAAAAGAAGAAGAATGGATGCACAGTACCATCACCCGAGCACCATACCCGAGCCTTATGGTGAAGCGCTTCCGGCCGCCTCTCGCCTCACCGCCGCCACCAACGGCTTCTCCACACCGTCGCCAACCGACCGGCACCTTACCCGCCCTTTGCCGCCGCAGGGAGGAGGAAACCCGACGGCCGCACCCGTTGACCAGGTTAGCTTTGTTGGGTCTGGTTCCCTCCTGTAACCACCTACGACCACCGGCAGCGACGCCTTCCCTCGTCGCTCGTGTCGCCTGTCACTCCTCGTGCCGTTGCCCTCGCCTCATCGCGTTGCCATGGGAGGAAGACCCGACGGCCAATCTCGACCCGACACCACCACCGAGGCCCTGATCCGAAGCCACCCGCCCTTGCTTCCCCACCTCGCCTCGCTGCAGCACCGACGCCGGCCTCCTCGCGTCTCTTCCCTCGCCGCCCCTGCATCGCTGGACCACCGCCCTCGCTCGCCTGCGGACGCCGCCCACCACACATCGCCACCTGCACACTCGCGGGTTTTGAAGACGACCCAGTCCTGGGTCGGGCTGGCTGGGTCGGGCTGGCGTGCATGGGCCGTAGCCTGGACTTGGCCGTGGCCTGGTCAGTTCAGTCCCTGACGTTTCGTTTTACGCAGGTAAGTCCCTGCAATTCATATTCTCAATTTTGTCCTAAACGAATGTATTATTGTTTAATTAATGATGTTATTGTGTGATTGAATGTTTAATTATTGTTGATCTTGGATGATTAAATGTATGGTGAGCTCACGGTGAGCCCCGGAAATTAGTTTTTGGCCTATGAATAGTGTTTGGCCGGAATCCGGCGATGAATGGTAAATCCGACATCGTGAACAGTGATTTTAGCCATGTGAATAATGATTTTAGTCGGAATTCGGCAAACCCCGATGTGTTTGGCCGGAATTTGATGCCTCGGAACATTATCCGGCACAGTGAATAGTAATTTGAATTCCTATTGGGCTATTAAAAACGACCCATTATTCATTTTATGGCCGGCTAAGCTACCTATTTCTTTACGTTTCAATTGGGCTCGTGTAAGGCCCATTGCATTTAATTTTCAGCAATTTAGTTTTAATTGGGCTATAATAGGGCCCATTGTATTTAATTTTCTCGTCTTTAATTTTACTTATGGGCTCGTACTAGGCCCATTATTTTAATTTTCTGCCATTTACTTTACTTGGGTTAATTAATATAAGGCCCCTTGCTTATTTATTGAGCATTTATATATTCAATTATGTTATTTGAATTTGAGGCCATTAAAATTTCCGGAAGAAATTTATAATGGGCATTAAATGCGAAAATGCATCTAAATGAGAATAGTCTGAAAGACTAAATGTAAGAGTCTAGAAGACTCGGGAAAAGAGAAATAGAACGAAGACTGGAAGTCTTACCGTTCAAAAGATCCTGAAGATCCTTCAAAGAAAAATCGAAAATAAACATTATTACCACCAGAAGATGGATATTATACTGGCTTAACAACTCATTTTATATTCAATTTGTTTTTATGTTCAGTTTAAATTATTACGCATTGCAATTTATTTTTATTTACTTTTCAGTACTTTATAATTGTTTCTTAGAATAATGCCTGAAACATTAGTCTCGAAGACAATGCAAAATTGACATCCACAAGGGAAGAATTACATGTGTGGATGTCAATATAACATATTATGACATCTCGAAATGAAAAATGATTAACACGCTCCAGAAGAGCATAAATTCGAATATGTTCCTGAAGAACGCATGTTTTAATATGATATAGAAGATCGTATATTTACGCGAGTACAGACACCCCCGGTAATAAAATGAATTATTATGGATCCCAAATGACTTGACTCAGATTTATTCCCTGAAGCGAATAAGACAGTATAATTATTTGTGCCTGTGGGCATAAATGAGATAATAAATGGAAAAGGCTCAAAGTAAACATGCATATTATTATTGCAAAAACAGATCCATAACTGGAGAACATTCAAAGAAGAATGGTTCTCATACATATTTTTAAACAAGTAATCTATCTGTTGGGTTCAACATTAACCCTGAAACTCTGAGCCTCACCATTAATGTTGACACTAACACTGTTGTTCCAGGAGAACCACATACCACCCCTGTTGTTTTCTCCAGGTATCTCAAACCGATTCATTGGAGGAAAACGAAGTGGAATCACACCATGATTCTCTCCTGCTTGCCACAAAGTCTCAGTAATCAGTACCATGTTAGGCTTGTACTGATTCTTCAGATCCCTTAAGGTACGCACAAAGTCTTGAGACCTTCTTGCTATACCCCTGCAATTCCACAATAAAAGTCGTACCTTAGGCCATGTAGGTGGTAACCCAGTCACCCTTGGGACGCTCCGAGCCATCATGGAAACCTGATAATAACTGCTTTGATTTAAAATTTGACATGAATGCTCTAGCTGAAATTCCTGCATCCTAGCAGATATGAAAAACATTATAGAGTTAGCTGAGCCATAAAAATTTGTCCTGAGATTGACTTGGTCCTCCAGGAAGAAAGTTTCTTCCATTGGAGTCACAAAGAACCTAGACAAGTATAGCTCATCTACAAAAACCAAACATGGGATTCTTGCTAGCTCATTAGGCAGTTCCTCTTGTTGTTCATTTACCATGCTATAGGCCAATTTATTTCTTCTGCCTAGTGAGGCACCCTCAACAAAGAAAACAGTAGCTGGGGAAGGCATTTTTGTCTTGGTTGAGTTTTCTGTTTCTTTGCTTTGATGAATTTTTCTATATCTATGAGCTTTCATGTATCTTCCCATGTAATCCTTCCCCCTTCTTATAGCCTGAACATAGATAGTCAGGTGTCCCCGAAAAGATCCAGAAGATTTTTCGGTGGATTATATTATTACTCAGAAAATTCCAAAGTTTTACAATCCTCGAGGATTTACTTTTGGAAATGTCTACCACTACATTAATTATTGCTCAATAATTCTAATTTTTTTCGACATGAGTGGCAGATATAAACTTAAAATTAGTACACAACAGCATGAAGCTGGTACCCATCAAAAGCTAGTAAAAATAGCAGCCTGAAGTTGGCACATATATCCCAGCCTGAAGTTGGTACCTACTTAAAGTTGGTTTATCGGATTTATTTGGCATGACCGGTTGGACCATCCCGGGTTAATAATGATGCACGAAATTTATTGGATCATTCATTGAAAAACCATAAGTTTTACAATCAATGAATTTCTATGAGTTTGTTTGCTGCGAAAGTTATTATTCGGCCTTCCTAAGATGAGAATGGCCTAGTATCGCCAGCAAGTTTGAGAATAGTTCAGGGACATAAACGCGGACTGATAAATCCGCGGTGTTAACCATCTAGGTAATTTTTACGATGCATCGACTAGATGGTTTATTATGTGACGCAAGTTGGCATTGTGCGCATTTGTTCTGATGATTATGCCACTTGCAAGTGCATATCCCTACTCATGTTATTAGACTATATGTCAAGATAATGCTGGTATGTTTCTTCAATGGAGAATGTATATCATTGGAAATAAACCCAAAGTGATCTGGGCCATATTGACAATTGATTGCAGGACCATTGATGAAATATGACTATGGTATTTTATACGCAGTAAATGTGCATCAAGCCAATAAGATATTATAAGATCATAAGATCTCCCCATTGGTTCTTGGTCACAAAATATCTCCCATCTTCGGACCGTTGGTTGTACAGTATATTATGCTCCACCACAGCATAGTTAATCGGGTCCTTAAAGAAGGTTGGGAATAGATGTTGGGTAATCTCCATCAAATCACAACATTATTGAGACTATTGACTAAAAGATTGGAGATTCATTTATAGCAAGAATTGCTTATTGATAATTTGATATGTGTGTATACCCAACATCAGGGGGAGAAAGAAGCAGCTGGATCAAGTTTGTTGAAATGCATAATATATATGAATGTTGATCCTCATATAAATTAGTATGAACCTGAAATTCAAAAGATGATTCATTTGCAGAAAAGTTGATATGCAATCGCCAGACACATTTAAATTAAGTGTGACTATATACCAGCTGCAAATGCTCCTGTTTAAGATTGATGTTCCTGAAGAATAATGTAAATATGCAAATGAATCTATAGATTATACTCGGTTCCAAAAAGAAAAGAAATTCTCGATAGAGAAAAAGGAGCAAAAGTGATAAGATGGCCCCAGTGAGAAAATAAGACCTCCAGTAGAGGTTTGAATTAAAAGTCCTCCAGAAGAGGTTGATTCTCTGACACAATTGATAAATCTCCAAAAGTAACTCAGGTACCTGAAATAAATGAGTATGATGAGATCTCAATTACAGTGTCAGTGATAAGATGGAACCGACGAGAAATAACCGTCAACGGAATACAATTTTAATTTACAGCGCTAAATATTAAAAATGAGGATCATGAACCTACTAATGAAAGTAGGCGTTGTATGATTGGCCAAAATAAAGAAATATAATTAAAGGCTGTGTTAGACTCGCTTGTGAAGCGAGATATTTATCGGACCTGTAGTCTGTACACCAGATGGTGTAAAATTGATTAGTCGTAGAAACGGGTATTTATGCGGAAAATATAAATGAGATATAAAGCACGGTTGCACAAGGTTTTACCTGAACGACCTGATTTTAATTATGAGGAGATTTACTCCCCTGTGGTGGATGCAATTATGTTAATAAGTCTGGCATTATATGAAAAGAATTTGAAATGCATCTAGTGAATGCTATTACAGCCTATTTATTAATATGGATCTATAAGTCATGATATATACATGAAGATCCCTGAAGGATCCAAGTTGCCTAAAGCAACTAATTCCCGGGAAATTACAAAATAGAGTTGAACTGATCTTTACATAATTTAAATCATTTTGAGTATGGATAAACTTATTTATGATTGGAACTCCCAAAGAAGCTTTCAAATACCTTGCTATTAGATTGGTCCTGGAGTATCCTGTCTAAGTGCAATATGTATTGCTTGTAACACAAAGCCTGAAGCCTTTGATTTAAGCCTATCGGCATTATATGTATTTGCTCTTATCTTCAGGGAATAACAAATTTATAATCCAGTAAACCCGAAAAGAGAGTAAAGCTGATTTTGCAGATGTAGATCCCTTATTCAGTCCACATAAAGCAGACGGACATCAACCACAACTTTACACATGATATTGCGATATCATAGGGACTACAAAAGCAAGATGGCAAGATAGACGCTCCAACGACAAAATTATGAAGAATATGCTGCCAACTCTGACCAATTGAAGATATGATCAGACAAAATACACGTCACCAGAAGCTGACAAGGACGATTAGCATGCAACGATATCAGGAAATCTATGGAGGCTAAAATGAGGGGGAGAAGAATACGCACTACACTCTTTTTTCCTTCACCATGTTTTTATCCTACTGGGTTTTTCTGGTAAAATTTTTAATGAGGCAGTTGTCCCAAAAAGCGTATTCTACCCAAGGTATAAACAGCAAATACTATATGAATACTATTGGTACCATACATACCTCATGTTATATATATATGTATATTAGAGGGAATGAAAATATAAGGAGAACCGAGTAACGAGACCCGTTGCACCTCCTCTCCATTTTTCTTCTCTTCATCTTCATCTTCACCTCTCAACCTTTCTTCATCAAAGTTTTCCCAATTAAACTGGTTACTTTCAACAGATTTAACTCGATAAAATTATTTTGTCCTGTTTACTTGAAAACGCACGCATCAACACATCAGCATGCCATTGAAAACGTTGCATAAAACTAGGGGCATTGACATGCCAGCAATCATATCATGTAGAAAATAGGGTCATCCCTATGCACTGACACGAAGCAAGGAGAACAAGATGTTAAAAACAAGAACACCCTATCAGGCTATCATACAACATGTTGGACTGCAACTATACAAGTATAGATATGGTAAAAACTTTGACCATGCTGTGTTTTAAACTGGCTTTGAGCTGTGCAGAAACATAATTATGCACTAGCCATCGCTTTTACTATCCTTTCGGGTCCCTCCAAAGCCACCAGTTCAAATGCAAACCTTCACTCGCCTCATCAAACACCTTCTGACAACCCCTGAAGGTAAATGTCTTCAGAATTTCCATTTTCCAAATCTTTCCGTTTCTTCAACTCGTGTCTTGAGGATAAACATCTTCACAACTTCCCATTTTCTCACCAAGCCAGAATACCTTAACCTAATTATCTAATCCTGACCAACCAAGCGAACATAACACTGCTTTTCACTTCACGATGTTATCCAACTTTTCAAATTTTTGAACAACCATATGTAGATTCCTACTCTCATACACCTTAACGAGCGATTGCAATGCCTTGGATATCATCTCTTTCTTCTGGTTAGTGACAAAGTTTTCGGTATCAGGCTGTCCACTTGCATCCCCCAACGAGGTGCACAAAGCTTTAAACCATTCCTCCAGAAACTGCGATTTCTGTATTAAACCATGAGCAAAATTTTGAACTTTTTAGAATATGATGGATTCGAAAATGTCATGTGGGAATGAAAAGAAATGTCATGCCGAAGATAAGCAAACCGAAATCAATCAACAGCAAAATCATTCCCATAGCTTCATTGAACACATGCTAGGAAATATTAGCAACATGAGGAAACATACTACAGAACAAAAGGAAACAATTAGTGCTCGCACGGTACAGCAGAGCATTTTTCACCACTGCAATTCAAATAGGGACAACAATTCCTCCAAAAAAAACCCCTATCAAACAAAGTAGGTGTCGTTGATCCAATCATAAATGATAAGTGGATTTTCCAAATCAAATTGATGCAGAGAATTTTTTTTTTTTTATTAAGGATAGTTTCACACATCAGTGTAAATCTATTATTTTTGTGACTGTTTTTATTTAATAAGGGTTAAGTTCATGCACTATTATATGTATTACTTTTTTACACGATACTAATATAGCATTACTATACCAGTACGGTGTATCTAGAGCTTCAGGTTTCACAGTTTACAGTATTAAAGAGGTTGTTTTAGTTTCTTTTTCTTTCTAACAATCTTATAATTTTCAGCAAACCAAACACCTACTTGGAGGTTTTCAACCCTAAGTCTTAAGATTTATACTCAGAATTAGTCAGATTGTTTATTCAGACTAGATTTTGCTTTTTATTTGAATTCCTATTCTATGTAAAATTGGTAGTATAGCAAATAGATGTACGATGGCAAGATGAATCAAAGTCGGTGGTGTATGTTAGCTAATATGCAATGTCAGAAGGCTTAAATATCGCAGAGTCTGCAAGCTCAACAGAAACAGGAAGTGGTGGCAGCCTGAAACGGACTCCTTAGACATGCCCTATAATCCATAAGGATGAATTGGAACATCTTGATGAAGCTGAAGAGGATAACACTTCTATTACGGCTACAATTAAGAACAAAAGAGATGGAGTTGAAACAAAAGCTGCAGATCTCTTCAGGAAGTTGCATATAACACTCTATTTTGATTGGGAGGCAAATTTGGAGAATCATTTTGAATGGACACCAATGGCTGAAAGAGAAGGGTGCCCTGTTAAGCTTCAATTGAAGGCACTGTACTGTGGAAGAGAACTGAAGAGTGATGTGCAAATAAGGAAATGCTAAAATCATCACTAGGGAACATGAGGAGACCACATTGCAAAAACAGTTTTTGCCAATTGATTATGCTACACTGTTATCTAGAGGATTCATTCCAAAAGACAAAGACACGTGACATGGAAGAGTAGGTAGCTTATTTTAATAATATCAGGATTCGAGTTGGGTTGAATGAACCTAAGGAACAATTGATGTCTTGTTATATTGCAGGATTTAACTAATTGAATAAAGTGGAGATGGGTGCTTTCATTTGTACAATCTCAATGCTTTGATGGCAAAATATGAAACATTTGTTTCCAAAGGAAACCAAAGTCCCTTGCTAGTGAGAGTGATATACTTACTTTCACAAGAAAATCTTTCAAAGCCTGATGATCAGTGCCTGATACAAGGCTGAGTACATGCAACATAGTGGCTGTAACCTGTGATAGTAAAAAGAGGATGTAGTTCAATTCTTAAAGAACACTGTTGCAACAAGAAACACAGCATGCATACCTATGAGAGAAGTCCAATATTGAGAATGCAATAAAACTAATGACAAAATCACTGCTTTTATTACAAAAATGAAAAAACATGGTTTCGTGAAGCTATGTTCATATTCAAGCAATAATATGGACCAACATGCTATGAGAGTAAATAATTTAGAGTTTGACCTGCTTTTCAAGAGCAATCCTATACTTGAAACTTGATGGTCCCAGAATCTGGTCTGTCCCAAGATTTTCAAGAGTATGCTCCAGGCCTAGGACAACATCTGAGAAGGATTTCCCATAATCTGTGCAAAATTTAGACACAAGGGTTCTACTTGAGTATATCTTAAGACCATGACAATAAACACGTTCAAGTATAAGCATTGATTACAACTTTTAATGCACCAAAGTTGCTGAATAGAACAACAAAAAATGTTAAAATCAAAATGATACTTAAGAAAAGCTTTCTCCATGAGCAAGGCAGAACACTGTAATTTATCTAAACGGTGACAGCTAGAAAGAGGATCAACCACACTACTGACCAAGGGCTGATGCTGGTGCAGCCAGAGCAGCGGCAGCTTGTATCCTGATCTTAAAGTTACATGAATCACGTAACAATAGTAGAAGAATACTGAAAAGGGATGGAGCCCTGCCAAGAAAACACATATTCATAATCCCAAAGTATAAATGAAAATTGTAATGCATAAACTTTTTTCTTCTAAATCATGCAATAAGTAGACATGCCCTTTGAAAAAGCAAGGTCTCGCAACACTAGATTTTACTCAAATTCTTTTATAATCATACAGTTTTGCATGGCATTACTGAATGTAAAAAAAAAAAAATTCATAAGGAAAAAAAATCCAAGCACGGTTCTTGAAATACGTATCAATGCACAAAGACATTTTTGTCACATCTCAAAAGCGATACAAATTTACTGCTTTGGTAATTGCACGGACAGAAGAACAGGTTAACAAAACCTACGAGATCCAAAATCCCACTATTCATTTCTTGATGGTATTCTACTCAGAATTCTCACATGCTTTATTTTCCTCACTTCATCTTCAGTTTCACTATTTCTTTCCCTAGTCATGGTGTTGCTTATTCCATTCATTAAGACATTTCTTTTAGATTAGTACAGAACGAGTGCGATGTGGAGACGCCAGGAGTAACATTTCATTGACCTCAAATGCTAAGCTAAATTACAAGATAAGCACATGTTTTAGTAAGGTCAAACTCTTCTTACCAGGAGCGTTTCTGTTTGAGTCAGGTGTAAGCCTAAAAGCATTGGTCAGCCACTGAAAGAGATAAGAACTAGGTGGCAAGCTGGATGGCAAGAACTTAATAGAAACCAGTGCCTGTTAACCTTAGATAAAGATTATACAGTACACCCAAGATAATGATGAAGGGGTTTTTACAATAATAACAGGCCCTTTTGAAAACAAAGAACAAAGGGACTTCAGTTAAAAAATTAATTTCAGCTTGAACTAGGATAAGAATTGGACCACAGAGCTACAGTCAACAAACACCAGAAGCTGCCAGTTTCTTTGCTTTGAAATATTGTGGATGTTCTACGTTCAAGAAAGAAGCCTGGATTGTTGCAACAACTATAAAGTAATAATAAACACCACTTGTAAAAAATGTTCACTTATACATTTAATTTAGTTGTTTCTGATGGTAACCTGAAAGTAATTGCACTAATTTCCAAAGACCCTTGTAGAGAAAAAGAAGAAAAGTCATAACACCATCATATTTGATCGATTTTTATCAGTGATATTGGACTAGTTTTGAGGCAGCATAATGATGTCCCCTCCAATTTAGCAACTAGTAATAACTATTTATAAGAAATTAGTTTTTTCCCTGTACAATTTCAAATTTTGATTCCAGAATCTATTTTGCTGGACCCTCTACCAATATTACTAAAAAATATAATTTTCACAGCTTTGGCACATGGCATTTCTAGATACAAGTTGGTTCCGCCAATCGCATATGATGAGGTAAAGAGATAGCCATAACATTGTAAGTCTATTGATTTCATGTTGTTCAAGAATTGAGAAAAATTGTGAAAGTTATCAACTTACCAGTCCATATTTTGCAGCCTTAGTGTCTCATTCAAGAATAGGTTGCTCAAAGCATGGCAAACATTCCATTGGACCTGTCAATTGCACAATGAAGTACAATGTTATGATATATTGACAGGATAAAAGGTTCACGCATACCACCAAGCAAAAGTGGAAAATAATCTTTCCAAGACAATTGAAATTGGAAACCATTACCTTAACATTCCCAGTTGTAACACAGGAAATGAACGCTTGAACCATTCGATCCAGCACTGTGGCATCAGTTGCAGCTGTGCAGCAAGAATTCGATGAATGACCATGACCATATAGAAGGTTACTGCTAGCTGCTAACAGTTTCTTGTTGGTTGATGAGTCCAGATACTCCACAGGCTTATCATGCACAACAGATAAATTTCTTGTATATCTGACAAATCTTGAAAGATTGCCAAGAGCCCTCACAGCATTTGATTTGATCTGAGAGCGAAACAGAGGTGACCGAATAAATCCAACTATTTGTTAGAACAATAAGAGTTCTAACACTATAGTGACAAACTGATCTGATCCTCCCCGCTTAACCAACCTCATGACCCTTTTTAGATTATTGATGCAATGGGTAAGAAAAGGAGCAGTTTTGAACAGCTACCATCAACAACCCAAAAAGAAAGATCAATGACATCCACCACCATAGTAAAGGTTTCATATGGATTTATCTTTGTTAGAAATATTTATTACACCTAAGCAGTATAACCCATAAATTAGGCACTGGGATTCTGAGAGGGGATGAAAAAACTGTATAAACTGCAATCAAAGAGCATATATCACGGTATATGTGTTCTTGAACAATCCATATGCTCCTTAAGATGTAACATAAAGATACTGATCCTCAAAAATTTTAATTTACCTAAAAGAACTGTATTGTCTGTAATCTTACCACGATCATAGCCCATTGGGAAAATGAGAAAGGACGCAGGATGGTTACAAGTTGCAGATTCTTATTGGTTATCTCATTCCAAATTAATTAAGAAACAGTTCTAGCCTCAGTTTATGAAATAAATGTGTCTGAAGGTAAAAATAATTTCCCATGCCTTGTTCAAGTAATTTACAAGATAATATGAAGAGAGACAAAATTTAAATCCAACATCAAAATAGACTATAATACAAAGCTCATTTTTAGTTTGTAAAGGGGGGAAAAGGTGATCTCTTATAGGGTCATCTAAAGTAGCTTCAGTATCTAATTCCAATAGTTGATACAGATTGAGATATGGTCTTCTAGATGAAAAGCTTGATATAACTTGTGTATCTTGAGCATCAGAGGGCTTTAGCAAAGACCCAACAAGTTCTGCCCTAAGAGATGGCAAACGTGTTGGAGGAAGAACACCATGTCCTGCAAACATAACAATTCTTGACCAACAAACTATTTACCTTGTCTCCATCTTTGGTTAGGCGCAAAGCACATTCAGTTACAAATGCTACCAACTGAGAGTTTGCATTTGAGTCTATATCAGAAGAGAAGAAGATTTAGTAAGTAAAAACAGTGGCGGTTGTCAGGTATTCAAATTGACAAAATGGTATCCTTAATCCCACCTGAAGAACTTTTCAAGAGAAAATCATCAGCACAGTGGCGCAAAGAATCACATGTGTTGGCCAAAGCCCACGAAGCAGTAATTCGAACCTGTAAAGAGTTGTATTCAGCAGTCAAATTTTCCTCCCAAACAACACAATTGCAAAGTCCAGAAAGAAAGCAAAAGGTAGTAACCTACTGAGACCAGAGGATCATGAGTGTTGACTTCAATGGCATGGATAAACTTTCCAAGAATCTCTGCACTAATGGTTTAAGCTCTTCATAAACTTCTATCAAAAACACGAACATAGCTAGTAGCAAAAGAGGGAGGGTGCAGAGAAACCCATGTAGGATTAATGAATCATTAAACACTATTGCAGAATCACCTCTGAGAGATCTGTGGAAAACAAGACACTACTCCAATGGCTCGACAAGCTGCTGACCTAACTGAAGGAGCCCCATCATGCACAGCACCATTAACCTGGAAAAGGGTGGGTGAAATTAGCAACAAAGAGATCAGTTTAGTTCAATCTGCCATTATCCCAAGCATACTTGGTTTCAACCAAAAGTTGCCATAAAACCTTACCAAAGAAGAAACAACAAACTCTTGTTTATCCTTCGTGAGGGAAGAAAACACAGCCAAGGTAATACCAGCAAAACAGGTTACTGATGCAGTTCTCACCTTCAAGAGGAAAAAAAATATAAAACAGAACGCAGAATGGTTTAGAAGGTTAAAAACTGCATTTTTAGTATAACTTACAATTTGTGAGCAGATGAGTACCACAAAGATGAGAATCCTACTCTCTTACGGTTCAAATCAACTTACCAAAATAATCTAACAGAGAAGGAGACACCAGGCATGCCCCAAGCACTTCAAAATTGTCAAAGCAATTTCCACAAGCACAAAAGTTTTACATCAAAGCCATCATCATTATTGTACATTGGACTCTTTTTAATAACCACTATCTGCCTACTTCAAGAAACCAACAACTCATATACATGACACTAAAAAAGCATATTTGCCTATCTGGAACAGTTATGCTACTGGTGACATCAGATAACCCCCACTTTCTGATTTTATCATCTCCTACCAGAAATTTATGTTCCCATAAGTTTGACAAAACATTGTTCCAAAACCCAAATAGAACAGCTCCTAAGACATTGATCACTTGCTAGAAAGAAAACTACATTCTAAATATAAAACCTTTCACACGTAAAGTATCGAACATTAAATAAAAGTGACCAGAGATTAGCGACATTCTTACTGAAGTCACTTACAAAGCAAAATATAGTTTCCTGTAAAACTAGATCAACAGATAGATACTCTAAAACTATTGATGCATCTGATACTTAATATGAGATTAGTTTTCATATTTCTTCCACTGCTCAAGTCCCCAGAACTTCAATAGGTTACTTATCTACAGATATTGTCCAATGGATTAATAACTTTCTTAATAACTTGGTGAATAGGTTATGCGTAAAAACAGTAGCCATCCCATTATCACTCATTGGCAACTGCCATTTAGAGCTCACAACCAAGGCAAAGAAAGAGAAACTGAAACAACAGCAGTAATAGAACCGCAGACTGAAACTTCAGAACATGTACAACCACAAACCTGAATATTAACTGCAAAGAGATCAAAGATATCCTGAAGTCGATTATCCAAGCGTTTCAAAAAGGAAAAAGAAAAAGAAAAAGAAAATAAAACCAACCATGGAAGAGGAATGGCTTAATATTGTGGGCATGTGCTTCTCAATTGCCTTCGACCAATGCTCACTTCCAGCCAGGCATGCTTCTTCTTCTTTTTTGGTATCTTCCATTGTCTCAGGTTCAAATGATGGAGCAGATGATACCTTTTTGTTCCTCATGCAATCAGATACAAATGGGGCATCCAATAATTTATCATCAAAAAGATCTTCAGTTCCTTTAAATCCAGATATTGCTCTAAGGCATTCATCCAATACCTGAAATACAATAATAATAATAAAAAAAGTGAAAATGTTAAAGATTACAGATTGAGCACAACAAAGAAGTGCATAAATTTAGATGAATCTTCTACTAAGCACATCTATCAGGCAAGTTGAATGCATGACCATTCCCAAAGAGAAAACAAGTATGTAGAGTACGCGACAATACAAGTACATTTTGCAGTGAAGTCAGTGCACGCTGGTGCAAGCCTATATAGCTGCATGAATTGCAGACTGGTGTCATAAGGGTTACAGAATCTTAAAAGAGTAAAAGTGAAGTTTAAAATATTCGAAATTAATCAATTAGGCCTGGGAGCATTTTCATCCACTTCAATTCATACTAATTCTGCTCCATTCCCAGTATGGTTTTCAAGAATGGGAGCACAAGATTTAAGGTGTTGACTCTGCTTCATATTCTGACCCCTTACCACTTCATGAATGAAGTTTGAACAGGGCACTTTCATCAGCATCAAGAAGTATATGTCAAGTTAGAAGTAACGATGGGAAGCTACAAAAACCAGGTTAGTTTCTTCAGAATCAAGATGCTTACTTTTTTTTTTTGATACTAGTCGAGGAGAGTGAGACTCAAACCCGAGACCTTACCCCTCGCTTTTGACACAAGAGTGCCAATGAGCTACAAGCCCATTGGTATCAAGATGCTTACTTTCAATGGCGGTCAAGCAATTTTCAAAGATCAGCAATAAGAATTCGATAGAGCATAAGACAAGGGGCCAGCCACTGGTTTAAATTTCCCCTGGTCTGTTGGTTTCATCCAAAGCACAGTTTCATTGCTTGGCTTGCGATTTTAGATCGCTTAGCCACTCGCAGCAGACTCTGTGCTCGGGGTATTACTAATGTCACTTCCTGTTTACTGTGTTCTCATCATATGGAGGACAGGGATCCCTTGTTTTTTGGGTATCCTTTCTCTTCCTCCATTTGGTCTAGTTTGTTCTCACTTTGTGGCGTTAATCGACCAGTAGGTGCTTGGTCTACCGAGTTTGCATGGACCAAACATCATATGCAGAAAAAAAGGCTTAAAGGCTATGATCTTGCAGGTTGCTTGGAATGCATGCATTTACCATATTTGGCCAGAATGTTATCGGAGGCACTTCAGCAATTGCCATCGTTCGCCCGAAGGCATTTTGGCGTATATCTGTGCTGACATGAGACTTCGTTTTTGCGGCTTAACTCAACTGAAGCTTTCCCTTTATCTTTTGATTTGCAAGTTTTATGCAGTTTTTGGGGTATCCGATTTGCTTCTTAGAACTGAACTCTAAGTTTGTTTGTACAGCTGTTTTGCATCTTCTGATGTAAACATTGTTAGGGGCCTCCGCTAACGCAGTTGCTTTAATGAATTTTCAATTGATTCTCAAAAAGGTGACAGCTACTACATGATTCCGGAAATCTGGCCCCATCTTTTCTTTGTCACCCTCATGTTGTTAAATCTCCAAACACAATTTCACATATTCCTCATTATTTATTGAAACATCATATTGTTCACTGTTCTGGTTGTTTACACTTTCTACTGGGGGAATTTAATAATCACTGGGCATGGCAGAATCTTTATTATGAGTTACACAAGCTCAAGGTATGAATAACTACAGCCTACCTAAACTACTGTCATAATTGCTTAGCACAATCTAGACCGTAGACAACAGCAAATTCAGGTCCAACGCACAAAGACGACGTTCAAAGATAATTAAGCAGAGGCAAAGCTGCAAAGAAGAACTACCTTGATAGCAGCAGTTATAACCTTTTCTCCAATGAATCCTATGTTGTCCACCACAGACCCCTTTAGTGATGTCCTTGTTGGAACTTCTAGAGCAGCTGCCCCCAAAATTTTGGAGACTATGCCAGCAACATTTTCCCAACATCCCATCATTATGCTGGGATAATGGTGTGCCACAGCTCTAACAGCCTGCAACAAATAATTGTGATGTAATTCTCTAACAACAACATATCCATGCAGCAATTTATTAGCCAAAACAGCATTGAACTAAGCACCAAACGGAATGCAGAATATGTGCTTGCAAGATCCGACCTTTCTATTCTGCCTCTAATCTTTTTTCTTTTTAATATAGTCAAGACATCTGATTATTTAAGCAGCCTCATCTCAAGCAACCACTAGAAAGAGGTGCAACTAAAACGAAGAACAGGACCAAAGACCATACAAATATTTCCTCAACTATAAACAACCAAAAGGTTTACTATAAAAATAAATCCAGCTACTTTTTCTTCCCTAGAACATCATTCACATTTGCATCCTCAATTTAAATCAAAGAGTAACTTCACAAAGAGATACTGGAAAGCTTTGTTGCCTTAACCTTTTCACTATATCAGCTGATTTTGTAACATTATAAGTAGCCTATAAAATCCTTGTGGCATTTGGATTCAAGATTTCTTCTGCTCGCAAAAATTCAAACTGAGACAATGTTTTTGAACAGTAGAAAACAAAAACCTCATAGCCTTAATTGAGAGCTGGAAATGCAAAAGAACTAAATAAATAGCTCAGAAAGGTTAAAGATTACACAACTTCAAGGTCTGCCCTACTGCTTCCACATATAACCAACCATGACTGCTAAAAGTTCACCTATATGAAATGACCATTATCTAATTTTCTACAATATTACCTGGAGAGCCTCAAAGCAAATTGTTGGACTGGTTACTTGCTCTGAATGTTGGAATATCGTAGAAAGAATACCGGATTTTTTCTCAGCCTCAACAACACCTGAAGAAGGCTTCATATAGATTCCTAAAGTCGCATTAGATTGAGAGAAGGGATAAAGAAGATTTCAAAGATTAATTAGTTCACCAAAATAACAAGTTTCCTGATCATGCATATAGCATACAGCATCCATATTAGAACACAATGAACCACTGCAGAAAGGAAAGCTGCAACATGAAGATAGATATGATCTATAACACGAGTAATATAAACTCAAGCTGTAAGCAGCATATTAACTAGAAGTAAACTGACTGAAGATTTTTATGAAAAATCTTTTTATAGATTTTTTGATGGTACATAAGGTAAACATATACTACTATTTACACAAGTAGAAGAGAATGAAATACTACTATAACTAGGATTCCTAAACTTATCCCCGCAAATAAATTTGTTTTGTCAGTTAAATAACTTATGTCGGTTAACACTCCCCTCAAGTTGGTACAAAGATATCACACGTGCCCAACTTGTCAACTTGCTAGTGAAAAGTTCTGTTCTCGAGTCCCTTTGTAAAAACATCAGCCAATTGATTGTTCGAAGAGACATGAAAGAAGTCAAGAACTTTGTATGTAAGTATCTCCTTGATGAAGTATCAGTCAATTTCAATGTGTTTTTTTCGATCATGTTGCACAGGATTGTGAGCAATGCTGATGGCAGCTTTGTTGTCACAATAAAGAGATAATTTGTTGTCTTCTGACTTAAGTTCTTCCAATAACTTTTTCAGCGACATGAGCTCACAAACACCTTGAGCCATAGTCATATACTCTACTTCATCACTTGATCTAGCAACTACACTATGTTTTTTACTTCTCCAAGTAAACAAGTTACCTCCTACGAGTATACAATAACCAATAATAGATCTTTTGTCATCTGGTGATCCAGCCCGGTTAATATCTGTGAAGGTTTTATTTGGAAGTGATCACACTTTAAAAATGTTGACCGACTTATTAACCGACTAATTAAACCAAAAAAAAATATGTATATATATTTCTTATAGCACAAGTTTAGGATTACTAATTGTTTTGGGTTTCTAGTACTTGTATAAATAGAGGTGTGTACCTACTATATGTATTATCATCAGAAAATCAATGAAAATTTTTTAACATGAAGCAAGAGCACATCAGCACCAACTCCTATCCATGTTAAACAAAATAAATCTAACCTGTGGATATTTCTTGCAGGAGCATTTGTTTCACTTGAGAAGATGAAGGCGAAGTAGAGAGGGCTGCTGTCAAGCAACTAATCGTTGTGGACTGCAGATAGCAATATCATAGTGACCTTAATAATCCCATCTCACCACCCAACAAGCAGAGAAAAAAAGGAAGATGAGGAAAGGACATAATTTACACACATCAACCTATAGAAAAACTAACCAGCAGACCAGTTTGATCACTTTTAAAAGGAAATCCATTCTCAGCTCTCATTACTAAAGATGTAATTACTGTTGGCAACAACTCTCCAGGCATTCTAGAATATCTGTAGGGGAAAAAAAGAACCCATAACTATAAGGACATGAAAGTAGGCGAGAAGGATAAAGCAAGCAAAATATGCATTAAATCCCTATGTTTTTTTTTTCCTATGCATAAGGGTAACAGAAAAAAAAAATTCAAAATCTCCAAACAGTAACACTTACGTAGCAGATCCAACTCTGGCTATCATATATAAATAGTAATTGACTTTAGCATGTGGAAAGAATAAAAAATAAGACACCAAGGATATCTGTCACCGGCTAATATCAATATGACATTAAAGACAACAGCCAACATCCAGATCATAACTAAACCTACAGACCATTTGACACTAGAAGCCAAGCACGGACAGATACAAAATGTCATGTCCTGATTTGCTTCGCTCATATTCCTCACTGACTTTTAAGAATTTTCCGATGAAATACTATGATTCTTCTAATTGCCCAATGTATCATATAACCAATTGCACAGGAAGATGAACTCTTTTCTTAACATAAGCAAAAACTTTACCATCATAAGATTATCATACTTTTGGGAGATTTAAAGCAGTGTGTCTATGAACATATATACGGGTTCAAAAGCAAAACCAGATAGATCTAACTCTGACTTGTAGAACATATTCGCTACGGTAAAAGTTAGGTGCAATTAGAAATGTTCACAATGATTTAAATGAGCCTAGAAATATTTATGCCAGATGGAAAAAATATCAGCGAGATAAGCACATTGTCTGAATACTTGCATGAGATCATAAATCGAACAAGGAAAGAACACAAAATACCAACTTATCATTATGTAGATACCACAAGGTACTACAGTGAAAACTTTAATGACCACAAGGTAAGAGAAGGAATCATACGGTGTAGAAGACGTCAAAAGCATCAGAATCTTGAACAAGGCTCCCAGTAATCTACTATGAGTTTCACGCTGGATCAAGTGCAGGATACCTACACCAGAAAGTAGCTTAAATAACACACGAGTATCCGCACGATACAAAAGAAATATATTGAGAATAAGCTAGAGGATGAGGAAGATAGGGCCAAAATAACTCTCATGCATACAAAATGCCTCTCCAGTACCAGTATGAAGTTGCATCAGTATCCGTCCAAGCGAACTTGAAAGTGCCATATAAGAACCCAATTTGGTAGATTCTTTGTACTCTGCTACTTGAAGAAAAACAGATGATGAAGGCCCATCCAGCATCACTGCCAGAGTTGATGCTGATGCCATCCTTGCCTGATACAACAAACCTATGAAAATGAGGCAGACCATCCATAAAACAGAGCGTTCTCACAAGTAGACATCAGTTTGAGACAAGCAATTGGTCAGCAGAATAAAAGTCCACAAAATGCGATAATCCTCTCCTTCGCCTTTTTTGCTTCAAACCAGGAAAATGAACGAAGGTTGACACCCTTGAGTACATCCTTTTACCCTCACGCGCCAAAACAAATAAAGTGACAACATATTACCAAGAAAAACATAAAGGCCATACCTTGAAATAAGGATCAAAAAGCAAGCATGTCATCAGAGTCGATTCAAACTTCCTACACATAATGCAATGAAATAAGGTGAGACAAAATAAGTTTGCCAAGCTACAAGTTGCCCTCGGATCCCATCCAGTTGCAAAGCCACATTATTGCTCCTCATTTTTCTTTTCTAGAGCAATAATAATTTGTAGCCAGAACAGGAAGGGAAAAAATTGTCACATTGCATTTTAACAGCATTCTAACATAATAGGGAAATAAAAACACTGACAAACAAGCTGGTTAATGAGGATTGCAGGAAAAAGCTTCACCTTGGTTGTAGTACATCATTTGTTGGCAAAAGCATTGTCCACTGGGTGGTAAATGATTTGGGATCAGCTTGACAAAGATCCTAAAGCAGAAAATGGAAATAGATTAAAGTGCACAAATATAAGAAGTGTAGATGTCAATAATCATGAGCAGAAAAATTGAAAACCAACTATTTCGTTACCAAAAACAGTGTGATACAGTGCTTCCATAATATAAGAAGAAACAATAATTCTTTAAAAATTCAACTTCGCCGATAATTTCAGTGACCATAATTATCCCTGAACCGTACTAATCAGTTGTCAATAGTGAATGAAAAGCATGATTCCTATGACTATCTATCAAATCCTTTCCATAAACTTCTTCAACTTACCAACTTGTTTCTCAACATAGTTATTGGATACCATCCAGCAATGCAAGGTTAGGCAACAGAGATACAAAAACCAATGCAAATTACAAGTTTTCCCATAGTAATGCCTGAGGTATTTAACATCCAGGCACTCCCATTCTCAACCAAAATCAACTAAAGCAAGTAGAGAATAATTTAATACAGGAGCTAAAGAAAATATACACATAAAGCGCTGCTTATCACAGCATTAGACACTTTGAGGGGTAAAAGTATCCACATTTAGAAAGGCGGCTTATGATGACTACCTCATCCATGTAACAAATACTCTAAAGCCTTTAACTGGTTTGTCCATCAGAAATCCATTTCATATATATGTTCAACATTAATTTGACCAAGAAGTTTACCAGACTTTTGAGCAAAAGACTTTAGAAGGCTTTCAGCTTTTATTCAAGTACTAGTAGAAGATATTATTGAATGAAAATAGCGACATGGAAAAGATATTTAAAAGAAAAGGCTTTCAGGCACTTCCTTAAAGTGGACAAGACAGATGGATTGAAGCATAATCTGTAATGATTAATCAAGTTGAAGACTTATTCATCTGTCGCTAATTGCTTCTACTTTGGATCTAGAGTAGAAAGGACAAACTCAATAGAATAGTATAAAAACAAAGAGAAAAGCTAGAGAAGATTAAAGGAGATGGAAAGAAATAAAGAGTTGCATACAATGTAACAACTTGAGATCTCATGTAACTACTCTGGATCTAGAGGATAAAGGAAAAAAATCAATAGAATAGCATAAAAACAAAGAGGAAAGTTGGAGAAGATTAACGCAGCAGACAAGGAATAAAAAGTCACATACAATGAAACAACTTTGAGATGCTATGTGACTTCATAAAATAACAGTACTGAGGTGTAAAATAGCCAAAATAACCAATTCAAACTATTTTAGAACTCCTTTCTCTAAAGAAAAACAACTACTTTAGAACTCTATTCCTAGTAGAAAAATAATAACTGCTAAAGACTAGTTAGATTTAAGTAACAACAACCCATTAAAAGAAAGCCAATAAAGTTGCTATGGTGCTAACAAGCATAGCTATCCCATAATTACTTCATTTTCTTTAACTTTCAGCTCCTGGCCAACTACTCTCTTTCCTCAATTTCATGTTTCTCTCAGAAAGGAAGATTCTTCAACAGTTTATTTTAATCTCCATTTGTTGGATCTTTAAATGCATGATAGCTCAACAAGTTATGGTAAGTGAGTTCCTAGTGTTGTGCCACTGGCGTGTCAACATGTAGATACATACATATGCACACACACAAACATATATACATGAAAGAGTTTGTCATCACTCAAAATCATTTCCTGTGGTAGTATAATGATCAATTTAGCGAGTTGTTTCCACTGAACTAAACTATTTGCATATGCATGCACACCCTTGGGAAACTTGGGAAGCACCAAGAGAGGCACCTCTGGAAGGAAAAATAACTATAGATGAACATAATAAAAGGCAAAATTTGATTATAAAGAGCTTTTAACCATTAACACTTGATTTGGACCCCAAACAGCATCAACTTGCACCATTTCCTGGGAATAGTTACTTAATCAAGAACTAAACATCCTTCGAAGGACGCTATCGTTTAACCGAGTTCCAGTATAAAATGAGGCCTGGAGGATGCAATAGCAACCAGGAGAGAAGAGGCAAGGCCCAATACTTTTAAAGCATCCATGCGACCCTAGTACAGCAACATCAAGGAGAGTGCCCCCCGAGCAAGGTGCCGATCACCAAGTAAGCACCTAGACACATCGCTGTTTGTTGTCTTCTTTTTCATGTTAAGCAGCTGCCCAGGCCTTTATCTCGAATGCAAGTTACTTTTCTCTTTCACCATACATTTAAGTAGTTATTTAGAGGAGTAGATCTGAAAAGAGTAGGGAAAAGTGGATTGAATAGCAAACAAGTCAAGTTAACCTACATCTCTCTGATAAAAAGGACAGGGGCACTAATTCCTTGTAAATGAACCTCTGATCCAAGTGGTTGACATGGACAGAGTTGAGTAGTTTACTCTTCACTCTGGCCAGTGCCCAATGAGGTGCTTAATATGCAGTGCGTTCATGCGCCACCGAGTTTTGACAGTACTTGCTTACATCACATTGATAATGGCACTTCCACGCTGTTATTTCTGCGGCCGCCGATTACCTATAACTAAACAATCTACTCTCCATCTTTTGCAGCATTTTTTTTTTGGTTCCTCTTGAGATGAGCAAGTTCTTCCACAAGCTGACTAGTTAGTTTCCACCCATAAGGTCCAGATGCTACAAATTAACTTCTTAAATCTGAGTTGCCAAATATAACATTACCAGGCGACTTTTAAACCAGAGTTTAAAAGGCCAGTTGAATAATTCTTGGACTATGATTGAAACTGAATTTTCCAGAGCACTTTTTGTGTGATCTGTCGGAGTTCTCTTTCAATTTTGTGCCACACCATATTGATTCTAACCTTAATCAACTCTAGGGAAAATCAACAAACACAAGCAACCTCCACAACAAGATAAAACCAAACACCGACACAGCACAAACCAAGATAATTGGAATCCATCATAATGGTGCAAGAAAGGAAGCTGAGATCATGCAAGAACAAAAAGCAGCGCACAGTTGACCAGAAAGCTAAAAACAGAATTCGCAAGTTTGTCCGTTGATAGCTAGATGAAGAATTAAGAGAGACAGCTATTACTGGCACCTCAAAGTGCATGAAAAATCTATGGAAAACATGAAATCCATTAGCCACTTCTCTCACAAGCAGGTGTACAAGCACTTCCAATTTTGGTTGCACTGAAGGCATGCACTTCATATGAACGTGAAAAATCTTACCTGTATGCAACCAATGGCTGCCACTCTAACTTTAAAGCTTTGAATACTATCTGTATCTTTCCCTGAGCTATCACTGTCACTATAATCGGAATCTGATGATGAAAAATCAATCACAGATGGTTCACGATCCGATAAACAGGCAGAATCATGATCTATGGACTGTCTTTTACTTAGGCTGTCCTTGCGCAAGTGTGGTGGCCTGTAAGGCCCATGATATTTTCCACCCTTAGATTCTTCTGGAGTCAACTTAGGACTAGCTACATATAGTTCCTTCTTGTGAGTACTAGTCGAGAATGCGACCTGTGGCCTACTGTTAAGACCATATGTTAAAAACATTCGTAATGTGGAGACAAAACCAGACACCTGGGAAAATGACAGTAATTTACAGTGTTAATAGGACCACAATAATTATGAATACTGACAACATGATCTTGCTTCCCATTATACAAAGGAAAAACTTACGTGTTCAAGAAGGGAACCTTTTGGATCCACAAGAACAGTATGCAGGCAGTTAAGAAGAGAAGCATAGAACCTACAGAGCAGGGTAACCATGACTCAAGATCAAACAAAAGTAAGAAGCATGTACCAAATAACTGAACCTCATTAGTTATATGAAAGTAAATCTGACTGTCTTTGTTGTTTTGAGTTTGAACATGAAGATACCTAGACATGACAGTGTCTTCAACAAGTGAGGTCTTAGAAGCCAATTCATCCATCAATTTCCGAAGCCCCTGATTAGGAAGAGACAAAACTAAGTATACATGGTGTATGCATCCAATCAATAAAGAAAAGACTGTGTGTACCTCAACAGTACATTGCCAGACGTCGAAAGGGAGAGATGCTCCAATTCTTGCTAAAGCCTCACCAAGCATATTAAATGCTACAGTGTAGACTTCCCATAAACTGCTGTATTTGGATAACCTTTTCCCAGTCACTGCAGCAGACCTTTCATCGGAACTTGCGGAAGAAGAACTAACCAAATGTGAGCGAGAGCAGTCAATAATGCGGAGAAGGAATCTCACTAATTGAATATCATCTGGAAGGGAGCTTTTCTGCTGATACACACTGACAAGATACCTGCAGACAAGACGGAATCAGAAACAGGAAACAACGACAACAGAAAAGCAAAGAGCCACAGACTACAAACTACTGAGCTTCAAGGAATGCTCATGCACCGTAGGGCACAGCATCCACAGAGCTAACCTCAATGTCTCCATGCATTCAATTGCGGGTCTAACATTCGCGGCATTGGAAGTAAAAATAGGAGCGGGGCCAGCTTTTCCGAGAAAGAATTGCAGCATCGTGACAAACGAGTTAAGAACAAGAGTCCAAGAAGACGGAGATAACTGAATAGAAACACGTTGGCGTTGGCAAATATCGTGCAGCTGGAGAAAATCGGAGGAGGGAGATAAACTTTTCAAACTACTAAAATGAGCGGAATTCACTATTTATAACCAAAAAGAAAAAAAGAGAAGCAAAAAAAAATAATAATAATACCAGTTGAGCTGTGTGAGAAAACATTTGAGCCAACTCGTGGCCTTGTTGAGATGAATTCGCAACCAGTTCCAACAAGAACAACAAATCCGACGTTACCTGGAACCAAAATAACAAGGAAAGCACATTTCATTCATTATCAGTGTTAGTACGGATATGGAAGCGGAGTTATTGGCGTATTAAACAAATAAAAGTTGTACCTCATGAGGCGGCAGTTGGGAGGCGGCAGAGAGGAGAGAGTGGGTGTGAGAGAAGACGAGGGAGCAGAGAAGCTCTCCAATCGATTTGGGGCTTCGCGTTAGGGTTTCGTCCCTCAACGTAAGAAATGCCGTCCTCCACCTCCTAACTGCCGTCGATGACGGTGTCGTCGCCGACGACGCCGCCATTCGTTCACAAATAAATCGAGTGAAACCACCTTCCCTAGTCTACCAAACTTTACGCCATTCCCGTCGGTGGATTTAATGCAATTCACTCTTCTCTCTTGTTTATATTTTACTGATACCAAAATTGTTCAATCAGTTCTTACGTATCGAGAACCCAATCTACCGGCAACTCGTAAGAAATCTGCTGGCAAGCCAAGTAAGGGCAAGTGGGTGGACTGAGCAACCGAACTCCTAGTTGAAGTTAAACGGATTCCACTTTTCACACACTCTGTACCTTGCATTTTCAGGTTGTTTTACCCTCAGTTTGGTATCAATCCCAAATAGTAAATGAATTCAATTCCTAACAATATTTGTGTCCAAACATTTTATTTTGATCTTATAAATATTAATATATATACACAAAAATATCCTTAAGAATTGAATTTATTTCCAACTAGTTCACTTCCCGTGGGTTCTACGGACTTGCATTAATTTTTTGAAAAAATTAAACATTTTAACTACTATTTCTAGGTATTTATTATGTAATATTAAAAAAACTTGTATATAATTTGTTTCCAAATTATACATTTTTATCATTTTTTTATTTTTTCATATAGATCTGGAAAATAAATAAAAATTATTAAAATATAAATTAGAATACAAATCAGAAAAATAAATAAAATAAACTAGTTAATAATAATATAAATAATAACTAATTTTTTAAACTTAAACATGCATTGCTTTCAATGACTGCCCAAAGCATGATGCCCAGAGTAACTAGGTTACCACCAACTTGGCCAAAGGCCCGTCTACTGGTGTGGAACTGCAGAGGAATCGCTAGGCGTTCCCAGGAGTTTTCGCGTACCTTGAGAGATCTGAAGAACCAGTACAAGCCCAACATGGTTCTGCTCACGGAGACCCAGTGGCAGTCTGAAGACGATCACAGTGTCATCCCACTTCGTTTTCCTCCGGCAAACGGTTCGAACTTCATGGTCAAAACAACAGGGGCGGTATGTGGTTCTTATGGAACGATAGCATCAGGGTCAACATAACTAACGACGCTAACAGTTTCAGAGTCAACGTTGTTCCCTCAAGATAAATGTTATCAATTTTAATAATAATAATAGGTATGTTTAAGCATGTGTATGTCAACAATTACCTTTTGTATGATTGTTCTGCGGCAAGCTGGCGTCCCTCGACTGGATCCATAATGTACTGACGATATGAATATGCATGTAAAATGTTAATCATGTGGAGCGAGCTATGCACAACAAACATACCAAGGACCTACTGCCTGCTCCGCTACCAAAATGAAACGATCCGAACAAAATTTACCCAACAAACAGTAATTACTGAGTAATAGCACTGCCGCGTGGCCAACAGACAATAAAAAAAAATATAAATCCACAACAGAAACAACCTCAAACAGTCACAAGATCACATTTCCATCACCCAAAACGGAAACCTCATCATCAGCACAGCGAAAGCATTTCAATGTAACCAATGTCAGTTTATGCAGAACTCAATGCAAACCAATGGATCCAAGTCCTGTCCGAGGAAACATCGCAGCCGCCGGGATGCACTCCTGATTTACGACAAACTAACCTGCATGAACTGTGTGAGGGGTGAGACCAACCACTGTCTCACCGATAACCTAATAAACCACAGTATACAGGCAACCGCAATAACATTGAACTAGCAACAAAAACAGGAAAGCATAACAAGTATAGCATAGCATGTAATCCAAGCATTTAACAGTCCTAAACTCTTAGACTGACAACTCACTGCTAATCAACCACATGGACAACAGTTGACAGACTTTCCAATTTTATTATTAGGGCCCCATCACATAAAAAGTATCCGTCGTACTTGGTAGCCAGGTTAGCTAACCCCAGGGTACTCCCCGTTAAATAAAATCAAATAATCTCATAAACAAAAACCGTGAGACCCCAAGCTCAACGGCTGAGAGGACCCCAAACCCCTCATAAATGGCCAACAAATCACATATCACAAGCGGCTACCACCTAGTCGTACCTCTACCTTTCACGTGACATCTAGGTGTCTAGGTGATATTACCATATTTTATTTTTAATTTTTCTCTCAGACTAACAGTAACTCTAACCATTGTATATTGCATATTCCCGAGCAGGCACTCAGCCTCACAGCTCCTCAGGAAAACCAATCCAATATCTCAAATTAGGTTACTGTTATTAACAACATCTCAGGTTATCACAAACCATAACTTGGCACTTGCCGCAAGAAAATCAATCAAGGATTTCAATGTATAAAATCATCATCGTCATAAGGTTCAACAGAATCCCTACAATCAAACACAACAATCATCAGTACACAGAGCCCAAGTATCTCAATAGGAAACACAAACAATATCATCAAACAATACAAACTAGCTCGAGTTTCACGGGCAACATACCGAAGTTTATAAGTTTATATCCTCACCTGATATTCCTCGGAAGCTGATATTTGGTTAAGCCTCGATATCCCTATATTAATAACATCCACAATCACTTATGATGCATAGACAATATTGATCATGCAAAATGTCGTTTTTAAAAATATTATACGGCTTGCCTTATGCCCTATTTATTTTTATTATCTCCATAATTTCCTTTACTATAAAATTAGCCTTTTCAATTAATTGAGGATTAGCTCGTTATATGTTTTCAATCGATATACTAATCATACTTGATTTTAAATTAAAACCAAAACCGAGCGTCCAAGCCGATATCCCGGCCCTTTAGTTGCTCGAGATAATTATATCTGGCCCTTTATATTAACATTAGCCCAAGTAAAACATAAATTCAATTAAAACCGAAAAAATGAAGTAAATATAATGGGTCCAACCCAATCTGAAAAATTAACTAAATGCATAAATTAAATGAGAAAGTAGAACCATAAAATTAATATTAGATTAGTTGAATTAAACGTTCGTTTGTATACACCATTAGAAAAGTCGGGGTTCGTTATTATGATGCAAAAAGGTCCAAGGCTCGGGTTTTACCCAAAGTCCATTTTCGAGCTCGCCGAAAATTCCCTGAACACCGGAAACTCGCCGGATTCCGGCCGATGCACTGTTCACCGCAGACCCCAACACTGTCAACACACACAGATACTGCTCACGACTACCTCCTTGCTACTGTCCACTGTTCGTCACCACCGATCCTGCCTCCAAACCACCGTATCTAACACCACAACCCCCTGACCAGAACCACAACTCCGACATCAACGCCATCCACCGTCTCAGAACCCATCAATTTGACAAACACCAACACAGACCCACAAGCAACAATTTGACTCAAGTTAGCCACAACCTTTGTTAACAAAGAAAAGAGAAGGGAGAGGGAGACGCGGCCAAGACTCACCCAGCCTTGGTGTTGTCTCGGTGAAGGAGGGAAGAAAGAGGAAGAGGGATCGGTGGAGGGCATAGACGACCACAGCGTTGCTGTCTCTCCTCGGTGGCGTCGAGCTCGGCACGGCTGATGGCGGCGTCTGTAGGCGAGGGCAAGGCAACGGTTCGGCGAGACGGAGGCAAAGAGGAACACAGGCGGCAGGCGGCTTCAGCGACGAGGAAGAAAGGAGGAAAGGATTGAGGCGGCAGTCGTGGTGGTGACACGCGTTGCAGAGAAGAGGGAGAGGCGATCGGCGGCGCGGTGCTGAGCTGGACTCAATGGACGTGAGCAGAGCAGGGGCGTCGTGGCGAGGAGGAAGAAGAGAAAGAAGGCTGGGGCGGCGATGGGTGTCAAGGAGATTTAAGGAGAAGAAGAAGACAAGGGAAAAGAAGAAAAATATCTGGAGCAGGGAAGAAAAATCTGGAGAAAAGGGAAAAAAATCAAGAACATGGAAGGGGAAGAAGAATCGGGAGAGAAGTAAAGGGAAAGGAAAAGAAAAGAGTGAAGAAGAAGAAAAGGAAATTGGGAAGAAAAAGAAAAAGAAAATGTGGGGAAAAAGAAAAATGAATGAGAAAATAAGAAAAAGAAAGGAAAAAGGAAAAAGAAGAAAAAAGAAGAAAAAGACAAGGGAGGATGGCCCGGAAGAGAAATATCGCGGCTCGGTGCCGGCAGCATTATTGGTCCGAGAATAGATCAAAATACCCTCTTGTTCGACTTTGTTCCGTTAACGTCACAGGGGCATTTTCGTCTTTCCAAAATTCGTCCTGGTTCCGAAAATACAACTTAGGCTCGAAAAAAAATCCAATTAATTCTTCTGAGCGTTGTGCAAGTCTCGGAATTGGAAACCGAGGTTCGGATAGCTGTATGAAATTCTCGGTAACCCGAGATAATTCTTGTCTAACAGCGGTAAAACTTTATTATCCACTGTAAAAGTCAAACGACTCGGTAAAATTTACGAAAATTTTACCCGGGTCGTTACATTATAAGAATTAATTAATAATAAACAAAAAATAAAAAACATAAAATGAGTCATTTTTAAAATAGAAATCATAAAAATAAATAGAAAAATCTATTTTTATGAATAAAAACTTTAATACTAAAAATAGAATATAAATTAGGAAAATAGATAAAAAATATTTAATAATAATTAATTTTATAATTTAAACATACATAATTGAGTCCTAAAATAAAAATTAAAAAATTACAGAAAACAATTAAAAAAATATAAAAAATAAAAGAGACATAAAAAGATATTATATAAAATAATAATATAAAGAAAAATTAATTTATGATATGAAAAATTAACAAATTAAAAGACATGAAAAATTAAACATACCTTTGAATCAATTAAACTCATATCTATGCTAATAAGGAGGTTCTATAATTTTATTTAAGGATTCCTACAATCTCGAAACTCTAAATTGATTTTTCCATAAATCATTGTTAGGAGTCAATTCATCCAAAGCTTTAATATACATTTTTCTGCATAAATAAAAAATATAAAAATGATTAAAATATATTGGGAAAATAAAAAGAATATAAAAATAAATAGGATGCTTAATTATGAGAGACAAAATAACTTTAATATTATATCAACGTTCATACATATGCAAATAGAAACAAAACAAAGAAGGAATTAGAGAGAATGAGTGAATTATAGAGAAACTGTATCACACACAGACAGAGACTATATCTAGACCTTGTATGTTGCAAAAAAAAAAAAGAAGTAAAAGGAAATGAATGAATGATAGAAAAACTGTATCACATACAGAGACTATTATTTCACATACACAAACAAAGACTGTATCTATATTTATAGAGAAATGATGGAATTTTTTAAGAGATGCATGATAAAAAGAACAAAAATGATTAAAGGTTAGTTGAGTATAATATATCAGATAACAATAATAGAGTAAATCACATAATATATATATAACTGCGTGTGAATTTTCTTTTGACCAATTTGGGTGTGACTGGAATTCTTTTTTAAAAAATATAATTAAGATCAGATTCATCAATTTAAATAAAAAGAGTTTTATCCTTATCTTTATTGATTAGAAACTCTGGTTATCAGTTTAATAGAAAAAATATATATAATCTTGCGTGTGAATTTACATTTGAACAATTTGAGTGTGATTGGAATTCTTTTTAGAAAAGTATAATAGATCAGGTTACCCTGAGATAATTATGTGTCATTATGGCCAATCAGACTACACCTACAACTCTCTAGATGGCAATAAAGAAAGAGCCCAAAGCCTCCACATGGCAATAAAGCAAGACTCAAAAAATCCTATGTGTCAAAACCTGGTGAGGGATACAGCTTTAAATATATATAATAGATTTGAAATTGATACCAAATCCACCATTAAGTAGACTCTAACCTATGGGGGTTAAAGGCACTTTACTCCAATCATATCTTGGTCAAAAACTAGTGTTTTATCACCTAGTTGTTTAATTATGTGATTTAAACCTCTTTTTGAACTATGTCAACTTGGTTTCCATCAACGGAAAGGATTTTAATGTACAGGAAAAATTCGGGACTCGTTGAGCCTATTCATTTTAAAACCCTTGAAGAATGTGCTCATTTCTTGACCACCTCTTGTTCCACAATCCATTCTCAATTCTCATATCTCTTTTTTCTCGGCCACCTCCTACTTTAAGCGTCCTGTGTAAGGTTCCATGTACACAAATAGGGAGATTATTACACAGCAGAGTAGAATCTGAAACCGTCGCACGGTCCATGTGAAACGGAGTAAACCGAAAATTGGCAATTTCGTACATGTTTTGGTTAAGATTTTTCACTCAACTGTTGAGCTGAATCAGTTAAAATCGGAAAGGAATCCAATTTCTCCAAGGTATCCACACGAAGTGTTGATCACAAATCGCACTCTTGTCTCACAATGCTAACTGCATCAAAAAACGAGAAAGTAGTTAGGGTTTATGTTTTTTGTTCTGTATATCTTTTACAAAAGTCATATTATCATAGCTATCACCATATATATGACGACTCAACCCTAGGCCCAGTGATGAGTATGCATTTTACACTCATTTCTGGTCTACTTTTTATAGTTTTTAAACTTGCAAATACAAAATATTTTATTTATTCATTTTGTTTTCTTACATTTTTCCTCTTTTTCAACAAAAACCTTTTTGTCCTAGTGTCTTGGTTATTTTGTGCAAAAATAGGGACTAAAAGACAAAAATGGGCTAGGAGCCCGTTTTCTGCACAGCCAGCTCATGCAGCCTGTTCCAGCACGAGCTGCCCATGCAGCGTCAGTGACATGTGGCGTGATGGAAGAAGGCGCCCAGATTTTTTCTCCAAGTCCCCCTAAACTATTTCATGACGTTGCTTCATAGTCCTAGTGGTCCAAAAACTGAACTAAAAGACAGAAGAAGTCAAGTGGAGTGTAAATTTTGTCACAACGTGGACCACACCTTTTAGGCACATGCTTGGCTGTTTTTGGAATAATTTTGGAAGGCAGCTTGGTCAAGGACACATGGCTGCACATACTTAAAGGAAGGAGCCAATGACCAGATGCTTGGAAACGGTTTGGGAGTATGGCAGTGCAACCAATTTTGGCGCAAAATGAAGTGGTCCACCACACCACTTTTGGCGCCACCTTATGACATTTCCAGCCACCAATTTGCTCCCCCCTCCGCTATAAAAAGGACTTGCACATGAAGTTCAAGGCATCAAGTTCCACACCTTCCTTATTTGGTAAAATTCAAGAAGACAAGTAGCTTAGTTTAACTTTAGATTTCTTTCCAGCTTTTTGGCTTCTTGTAAAAACACTAGAATTCTAGTTTGGGTTTTTGGTACAGTTGGTACCCATCTTTCTTACGTTGGGTCAATTGTGTACCTACAACTTTTCTCGAGACATTTATATACCTGGAGTTTTAGCGGACAGGTTAGTCATGGGTCTCGGGCGGGGTATGTGCTGACGTGGACCCTGGCCCAAATTGGGCTGCTGCCCGTTACTCAAAACGACGTCGTTTCATGGTCCATGTGTCAAACATAGGTCCCACCCATTTCCCAGCATCTCACCCGACTTCCCACCCAGTTTAAGAGGTTCAACCAAACCCAAAAAACTATCGTTTCACCAAGATTTTCAGGATCCTACCAGTTCTAATTAAATAATTATTTAAATTAATTTAACAATTATCTGAAACAAAAGAAAAAAATAAATTTCTTTTTTAATAAATCCAATCCACTACATGGGTTCAATACACATGGAATGATCACACCATTGATTTTTTTTGGGTACATATTTGACCATTGATTTTGAAAGATATTTAATATGGATAAATTTTAATTAAAAATAGTTAACACAAAATAAACTCTTAAAATTTTACAAAATAAAAGGGAAAAAGGGTTTTCTTCAATTTTGCACCAACGAAATCTATTTATGGCCAGAGAAATTCAAATAGGCTCTCGTCCTTCAATTTATACACATGAGATTTTAATTAAAAACCCAATAAACACAAAAAAAAGAAAAAAAAACCTTGATATGTAACTCTTCTCCCCAACAACGTCGGAGTCATCTCCTGTACAATTTCCGTCGTCGTCTTGGTTGTAGTAGCCCACTCCAAAAATTTCACCACTGTAGCCTCCCATAACCACCATCAAAGAATTAGCCCAATCTTAAATACATCCACTTTAATAGGTATTCATCCTTGTACTCTCCTTTTTCAATCTCAAATACCTAGGAGAAGATCAAGAGGGAGAGATGGCTATGGTGGACTCCAAGCGTAAAGCACAGTGACACATAGAACAATACTGCTTTTCCTCTGCCATGGACAACACAAACATCGACGCCGTCAAGGCCATGAAGAGCAAGGGCGATAAAAGACCATGATGTTGGTTTGTCGGAGGTGGTTGTGCGTCAAGGGCGAGAAGCCAGGAGATCTCCTCCATCATCTTTTCCCTTTTGCCTGCATCGGGTCGGTCACCAAATCCGCTCTTCGCTGCTATAGACAGTTAGTCAGCCATGACGACGACGCGTGCTCTCCTTGAACTCCCTGCCCTTTCGATTTTGAGTAGTTGTGGAAGGAGGAGGAAGGGGAAGAGTAGGAAGAAAGATTTTCTCTTATTTCTTTTTTTTTTAATTCGGAAGAGTGTGAAGTGGGAGGAGGGTTATAAAAACAAGAAAAAACCTTGACAGATCTCTCTTTTTTTTTGTTTTTGGAAAAAAAATCTCGTTCTTAATTTGGATAACAACAACATGTTTTTAAAAATATGTAGTTGGGTTATAAACAAAAATAAGAAACCGCCAGAACAAGCCCATATTTTATTGGGGTATAACAAAAAAAAAATATGCAGTTGGTGTATAATAAAAATAAAAATTTGGATACCAAGTACCAGAAACCCATATTTTATTATTGGGATGATAGTTTGGATTTGGTTGAACCTCAGGATAAAACCGGTGGGATGTTGGGTAAGGCATTGGGAAACTAGTGGGACCCGCATTTGACATGTAGACATGAAACGACGTCGTATTGTGTTGAGACGACGTCGTTTTGAGCGACGGGCAACAAGCCTAATTCGGGCAAAATCCAGGTCATCGCATACCCTGTCCGAGACCTATGACTGATCTGCCCGCTAAAATTCTAGGTACATAAATGTCTCGAGAAAAGTTGTAGGTACACAATTGACCCAACTTAAGAAAGTTGGATACCAACTGTACCAAAAACCCATTCTAGTTTTGGCAGTTTGGGAAGCATTCTTAGCTTGGAAGTTCTCAGCTACTTTGTTCAAGGTTGGTTTATATGTTCTTGTAATTTATTTTCTACCTTGAATTAAATATGATGCATTATTTTCAAGTGGTTGTTATTTCCTTTATGCTAGTATAATATGCCCAAAAGCCAATCATGGATGATTATTTGTAGTCATGTATACGTATTAAGGTTATTCCAATAAGTATCGTTTATGAGATAAACGCTTGCACATACTTATAACCCTAGAATATTTCATATTCTTAAATTGTCCCTAGTCGATTATTATTATGGATGGGTTATAATAATAAACTAAGACTAGCGTATGTTGAGAATTGCATATGTGATATGAATTCTACATACGGGTACAAGTTGGAGAACTTGTGGACTGGACCGACCCACATAAGATCACTACATGGAACGTTATATGTATGTCATTAGTGTTTCTTATAGATGTATTGTCCTCCGACCTGAGATCGTCAAGGTATCCAACATATGAGTTCGTTCGACCCATATAACGGGTATATTATCATATGGTTTCTTGATAGAGTTGAACTGTTAAATGCATGGCCATGCTCGGATTAGGTGATATGGTGATATCACGGGTATCCGTTTTATACAGTTAACTCGGGGATCAAGAAACATAGATTAAACACATACGAGATTGACATATTCCATGTCTCGTGTTTGATCTTGATAATAGGACGAAAGGACGATGACATATTCCGAGGCATAGAGAATCAGTACTGATCTTGTCGTTCGGGTAGCAATGATGTGTTACTAGACGCCGTTCTTTGCTTATAATTGTAAAATGAGAATTTTACAATTATTGCCAGACGTTACAAGTGCCTACAGGGTCACACACATAGAACCGTTGATTCGAGCAGGTGGTTGAACCATGGTTGGACCATGGTTGGACCGGGTGTGGTTGGACCGTGGTTGGACTGTGGTTGAACCAGGGTCGTTTTTGGTTCAATAAATATCTGTATTATTGACTAGACATTAGTGGTGTGATGTGTTGTTTATGTTTGGTGCAGACATTATCATGTTGTGACATGATTAAGGTGGGAGATGGGCCAACATGTCCACCATTATCTCTTTTGGTCTTATGCTTTGTGTGAGTGAAAGGAGGCTTAATGATCTGATCTCACCCTCTCCCTCTCACGTTCTGCTCCTGCACATTCAGAGAAAAACACTCTCCCCTTTAGCTTCTTCTTCTTTGTGAAAGAAGGATGAACACCTAAACACCACAACCATACATGCTCCCGGTTTACTCTTGCTAGCACATCAGTCCGGGGGAGCTCGAGGCTTGATTCGTGTGACGATTCCAAGCCGATCATGGTTCGTGTGGATACCATAGAGGGGCGAGGCTTTTGTCTGGCTCTAGCTGATTCTGTTCTACAGTTGGGTGAAAGACCTCAACCGAACAAGGTGTGTAAATTTTGTTATACGGTTTATGCATGCTTCACTTGGTTCTTGGTTAAGTTTCCTTGCTTCCGCTGCTTGTTTTGCTTGGTATATGAATGTCATATAGCTTAGGGAAACTTACAGTGGTAGCGGAGCCTCTTGTGAAGCTCTAAACCGGATTTATGTGCATATGTTGATATGTTCATGCATATATATATGATATGTTATATGTGATGTAGCATGATCATTATATGTTGATTTCAATTGTATATGTGATATATATGTTGTTGTTGGATGTGTCAAAAGTGTTTTGACAACATGAACTTGATTGGTATGTGATATCAATCAAGGAGTTATTGGCAGTAAGTCGAAGGGGTTCGACAAAACGAAAATCGATTGTCGGTTTGTGTATAGAACGATTGTCGTTCTAGTACAGCTAGGCCATAACATCGATGTTGGTGAGACCAACATCGATGTTGGCATGAAGTTTAGCCTTGGCAGAACCTTCATAACATCGATGTTGTGTGACAAACATCGATGTTCTGATGAAGGTTAGCCTCGGCCGAATCATCACAACATCGATGTTGTGTGACCAACATCGATGTTCTCATGCAAAATTCTCAAAACATCGATGTTTAAGAGTTAAACATCGATGTTATTTGAGCTCGGCCAAAATTGATTTGAAGTTCCAGAACTCAAATAACATCGATGTTGTAGAGTCCAACATCGATGTTCTTGAGTTCCAGAAGTTCAAACATCGATGTTTGATGGTCAACATCGATGTTTTGAGGGTTCGGCAACCTCCAACATCGATGTTTGAGTGTCAACATCGATGTTTTGCAGATTCGCAATCTCCAAACATCGATGTTGAAGTGTTCAACATCGATGTTGTGGAACCCAGTAACTTCAACTGCGAATTCGGGGCAGAAGGAGGCCGAATTGGTGTCTGGCCTGAACAGCAAAGTTGTAGCCCTACTTCTTAGCTTTCCAGGGACACCAAGTTTGCACAAATCCGAGCTCTACAGCTCTAGATATGGCCGAAATACTGAGTGCTGCCAAAATCTTGAACTTTCAGAATCTCAACAACATCGATGTTTGAAAGTGCAACATCGATGTTATTGAGCTACTGGCAAAAAGTTTGGAGTTCGAGAATCTCAACAACATCGATGTTTAATAGTTGAACATCGATGTTATTAAGCTACTGCCAAGTAGTTGGAGAGAATCAGATTCTCACAACATCGATGTTACAAGTTGAACATCGATGTTCACATGTAATTTTGGTTTCCAAACTTACATGACATCAATGTATGATTTATCAAGAACAAGCATGTGATGTGTTGGAATTATATGTTGATGTAAAATATTAAGTTCTTAGTTGCCTTCCATGATAAGCACTCATCAAGCTTAAGATCAACAATTGGTAGTTCTCTGCCAAAGCAAGGTGCCATTGTTTATCCTAAGAAGGTGCGAGTGGATAATTGTAATATCTCGACTGCTTGTTGTGGGTTTGGACTTAACTAGGTTATCTTAATAGGATTAAGGACCTAGAGGCAAGGGTTGAGCAAGTCTATAAGATAGACATGGACAAGGTGTTGTTCACTCAACTATCCAAGAGTTACATAGAGATGTAATTGACAAGAGTTGTCTACCTAAATAACTATGATGTAGGTGATCAGCCCTCGCTGACTTATGTTGTAGTGAAATATGGATCTTGGCCTACTTATATAATTGTCTTGATTTATGCAGTAGGAGCACATTTAATAGAATTCCTTATTAAATGATTTATATGCATGACTATAATTGTGTGAGTTGATTATTGTTGTAGAATTACCATAGCACAAAACACTAGCATTTATTATTGCGATTGGTCCTTGAGTAGGACAAGCTGAATAGGAATAGTTTCCTAGAGTGGCATCACAATTTGAGGATAGTCTTCAAACAAGAAAAATTTGTATGTCCTTGAAGGGCCTGTTCTTAATGAATTGGCGCCTAATACTTCTAGGGCAGAAGTAGATGCTTGCGAGAAGCATATTGATGATGCATTGGATGTTGCATGCCTTATGCTAATTGCCATAGACTCTGAGCTTCAGAAGCAAGATGAGAACATGTGGGCATTCGATATGATCGAACACCTGAAAATGCTCTGAGGAGAGCAAGCAAGGCATGGGAGGTACGAGACCTTTAAGGCATTGTTCCAATGCAAAATGGCTGAGTTATCACCCGTTAGACCTCATGTGCTCAAGATGTTTAGATACATTGAGAGCCCTGAGGGTCTTGGTTTCCTTGTAGAAGGAAAGGGTAAAGCAAAATTTGAGAAGAAGAAGAAATGTACCAAAAGGTTTGGTGCATGTGCATCTTCTTGTTCTCATGTGCTGAAACCCAACGGTGTGTTGCAAAGGTAGGAAATTGTTTCCGTTGCAACAAACCAGGCCATTAGAAGCGAAACTGCCCTGTTTACCTTGAAGAGGTAAAGAAGCAAAAGGGAAGTGAGACTTCCGCTTCAGGTATTTTATTATAGAGGCTTATATCTCTACTTCTGCCTCATGGGTATTAGATACCAGATGTGGTTCTCACATTTGTAGAAATGTGTAGGAACTGAGAAAGAGTGAGAGATTGGCTATAGATGAGATAGACCTACGCCCCGTATTGGAGCAAGAATTTCTACATTAGCCGTAGGGATTTTCTATCTATTCTTACCTAGCATTTTGGTTTTAGAACTATACAATTGCTATTATGTACCTACCATAAGCAGGAATTTGATTTCTGTGTCTTGTATGGACAAGAAAAGTTTTATTGAAAATAAAGAACAATTGTTGTTCTATTTATTTCAATGAAATTGATTATGATGGTGCATTTTAAACGATGGTTTGTATGTTCTAAACCTAGTAACGCCTATCTATAACATTAATACGAAGAAGGTTAGATTACATGATTCTAGTGAAACCTATCTCTGGCATAGTCATTTGGCCCATATAAACGAGACTCATATTCCTAAACTCCATAAAGTTGGATTTTTAGACTCATTTGATTTTGAATCATATGAGACATATGAGTCATGTTTGTTAGGAAAAATGACTAAGGCTTCCTTTACGGGTAAAGGTGAAGAGCCTAGGACTTGCTAGGTCTAATATATACTGATGTATGCAGACCTATGTCTACACAGGCTAGAGGTGGTTTTCAATACTTCATTACGTTTACTGATGACTTCAGTAGATACGGCTAAGTGTATCTAATGAGACACAAGTCGGAATCCTTTGAAAAGTTCAAAGAATTTAAGAATGAAATACAGAATCAACTCGGAAAAGTATTAAGATGCTTCGATCAGATCGAGGTGGTGAATACTTAGACCGAGATTTTCTTGACTATCTAAAGAGTTGTGGTATAGTATCACAACTTACTCCACCAGGTACGCCTCATTGGAATGGCGCATCCGATAGGAGGAACAGAACCTTGTAAGACATGGTTCGTTCTATGATGAGTCAAGCTGACCTTCCTTCTTCCTTTTGGGGACATGCTTTATTAACTTCTGCTTTTACACTAAACAATGTTCCGTCTAAATCAGTCGAATAGACACCATATGAGATATGGACTGGGAAGCATCCCAATTTGTCTTTTATGAGGATTTGGGGTTGTGAGGCTTACGTAAGACGTGAAGCTTCGGATAAACTTGGCCCAAAATCCGAGAAGTGCCTATTTGTAGGTTACCCTAAGGAAACTAGAGGGTTAACTTCTATAATCCCTCCGACCACAAAGTGTTTGTTGCTCGGACTGCGATTTTTCTAGAAAGAGAGTTTATTTCTAGATGAATCAGTGGGAGGAAAATAGAACTCGAAGAAGTTCGAGATCTAGAGACTGAGATGGAACAAGAACAGGAACCACAAAGTGTTGTGGACGAGAATCCTGTTCCTGTAACACATGGACCGCGTAGGTCGGATAGGATTCGGCATGAGCCCGAGAGATATGGTTTTCCCGTGACTCATACCGGGGATGTGATGCTCATAGATGAGGATGAGCCCACTACCTATCAGCAGGTCGTTACGGGTCCGGACTCCCAGAAATGGCTAGAAGCCATGAATTCGGAAATGGAATCCATGTATCAAAACAAGGTATGGACCTTAGTTGATCCACCCGAAGGGGTAAAACCCATAGGGTGCAAGTGGGTCTTTAAGAAAAAGACCGACATGGATGGTAATGTGATTACCTATAAAGGGCGGTTGGTTGCGAAAGGTTTCAAACAAGTTCATGGTATAGACTATGATGAAACCTTCTCACCAGTTG
>JAKUCV010003408.1:0-29798 GCA_028386065.3 Turnera subulata | reverse complement strand
CATTAGTGTTTCTTATAGATGTATTGTCCTCCGACCTGAGATCGTCAAGGTATCCAACATATGAGTCATGTACTTTGATATTATTCCTAGTCATCCGTAACTGGGTGGACATAAGGGTAATCATTGGGTATATGACGAGTATGTAGTGGGTTTTGATTGATCAAGACGGGATTCGTTCGACCCATATAACGGGTATATTATCATATAGAGTTGAACTGTTAAATGTATGGCCATGCTCGGATTAGGTGATATGGTGGTATCACGGGTATCCGTTTTATACAGTTAACTCGGGGATCAAGAAACATAGATTAAACACATACGAGATTGACATATTCCATGTCTCGTGTTTGATCTTGATAATGGGACGAAAGGACGATGACATGTTCCGAGGCATAGAGAATCAGTACTGATCTTGTCGTTCGGGTAACAATGATGTGTTGCTAGACGCCGCTCTTTGCTTATAATTATAAAATGAGAATTTTACAATTATTGTCTGACGTTACAAGTGCCTACAGGGTCACACACATAGAACCGTCGATTCGAGCAGGTGGTTGAACCGTGGTTGGACCATGTGTGGTTGGACCGGGTGTGGTTGGACCGTAGTTGGACCATGGTTGAACCAGGGTCGTTTTTTGTTCAATAAATATCTGTATTATTGACCAGACATTAGTGGTGTGATGTGTTGTTTATGTTTGGTGCAGACATTATCATGTTGTGACGTGATTAAGGTGGGAGATGGGCCAACATGTTGTCCACCATTATCTCTTTTGGCCTTATGCTTTGTGTGAGTGAAAGGAGGCTTAATGATCTGATCTCACCCTCTCCCTCTCACATTCTGCTCCTGAGGGAGGCGTGCTTTTTATTGGAGATTAAGTAGGTAAATTTCTTAATGCTCTTAGTTTATTTCATCACTGGCAAATGGATAGTGGACATAAACTAGGAAGGAATTTTACGGCACTACGAGAGTAGGCTATCGATCTAGTTTAGATTTACCGTTTCTTTTAAAGAAGTTTATTTTCAAATTTAATTCATAGATTCTATATAGGCTAGCTGTGTGGTGACAGAACATGGTTTGCTTATGCGTAGCTTAATTGCATGGAAATGTTGGCAAGGAATTCCCCAAAGTCCTTGATGTTTATTATTATCGATTTTAATCGCCTTTAATTGCTTTAGTTTTCTATATCAAATATCAAACTTCTCACTTTATTAATTTTTTCTAGATAATCATAAATTGCTCGGTTGGATAGTACTTAGCAAAGATCCGGGGTTCCCTTTGGAAGAACTACGAGAGCTTTGAACCCAAGAATAGGGGGTTCTCAAGCGGATGAGGCGCAAGCTCAAATATGTAAATATTCTGCATTTCATTTCTTATTTGTATTTGTTTGTTTGTTTGTTCACATTAAGTACTTGATCCAACTATGAAACATACACATTTGTTTGGCATCCAATATCACTTGCATTATCTTAGTGAAGATGGTGGTCCGCGATAAACGAATCCCTTGATCCTCATCTTGGTTTCGAGATCTGTGCTTTATCCAGAGTCAATGACGAGTTTTTCTCAGGTTTTCCCTAAATCAAACTTGGGCGGTGACTCCTTGTCAGTTGACAATCAAGAGAACACTGAGAACAATGTGTGTCTAGTATTTCCTGAGTTTGTCCGGATTTGTGATGATTACTTCCCGAGGAAAGGCTTGATGTCGTTTTCAAAGGAAAAGAATTGAATGAGAGCGAAGCTCTCACTCCCAAAAGAAGAAACATAGTTCACAAATCATGCCCATTCTCATGTAAGGAGCATAGAAGAACAAGTTTTGTTCAAAGTGCGAATACCGTACAAACATATTCTATCTAGATTGTTGGGTATTAAGTGAGACCGTTTGTGACTCGCCCAATTACATCTGGAAATATGTTTGGAATGATGGTTCTTTGTCAAGCGGTTAATTTGTCTATCCTGGGAAGCATCGAGTCGATTCTCTCCACTTGAACTAAGCTAGTTCATGCATTTGGGAAGGATCATTGCAAGTTGTAGGCCATCGAATTTAAACCACGGCCACGAGGCGATATCCCCGCCAACCGGGCCGGTGGCGCAGTGCTCATCGGAAGCTGGCGACTCCTCTGGAGAGAAAAGTTCTACTTCCTCAGTGAAGGATAGAACGGGATGAAGAGGATTATAGGATGTCACTCCAATGTGTACTTTGTTCGTAGTTGTTCTTTGCCATTTGCCTACGCAATGCATTTTCATTATGCATATATATTGTATGCTATGCCCTACACCTTAAGATTGTGTGCCTAGATCAGGTCGCATAGGAGGTCATGACCTATGACTTTCGGTCGAAAGCCTTAATTTCCGTTCGCTGAGACGGGTTTCAACGAGGCTCGGGCCCTGGGATTCCCTAGCTACGGTTTATGGCCCCCAACCAGTTGCATACCCTTGCATATAGGAACCTTAGGCGTCTTCCCCTAGGTACCCGTTAATGTATGACTTGATATGATGGCAAGAATGTGCCTAGGCGCTTACCAGTATGTGATCTCTACTCTCCCTCACGATTTCTCTTGCTTGTCCAACGATCGGTCTATGCACGTTAGAGGAGAATAGGCGCGCCCTTGTTTGCATTGCTTGGCGAACATGCTTTTGGGATCTAACTTATGGGACAAGGTACTTATAGAATTAGGTCTACATTTGCATATAGCATTTAGAAAAAACATGCACAAAAACACAAAAAAAATCATGCATAAGAGAATCTATCCTCAGGCCCTATGATTTCCTTCCAGACCTTAAACACTTCCCTTCGAAAAATGGGATTGAACCTCTTCCTTCAAGCTTTAATCTTTAGAACTCTTAACCTTTCCTTCATCTCCGAACTGGGGGTAAAATCCCACCTTGTTCTCTAAAAAATCATGTCTTCCTTGATAAGTATCCTTGTCAACCCTAAAAAGAGTCGTGTCGTCCTTGAAATGAGAATTTGATTGAATCTCTTCCCCTTTGTAGAGACATGGATAGGGGAATTCACCCAGGACAAATTGGGAAAACTAGAGAAGAAGTGTTGATGGTTGAGCATGTAAAGTCAAGAGTAAGAAGGGTGGAATCTCTTGTAGATGAGCTCATCAAAAGAAGCACTCAGCAGATGGAGAGCACCACGGCTCGTATGCAACATCGTACCGATATGATGGAGATCCGTATGGAGAGGTTAAGATGGCAACTTGAAGACATGGGACAACGTATGGGAAGCGCATTCCATGCTGCAGGACCAAGCGAAAGTAAGAATTTTTCACCGAAAAGGAAGACCGTATACCCTCCGACCTAAACACCAAACCTCCTGGCCCAGTTCAAGAAACCAAGGATAAGTGTAAAGATCCAACCCCCGATAGACATAAACCTGGATAGGGCAAGAGAATGGCAATAAGGATTGTAGCAGAAGAAGCAGAGGAACCAATAGAGAAGGAAGAGCCGATGGAAGAGGAGGAGGAAGAGCCTGAGGAAGAAGTTTCGTTTGAGGCATCTAGGGTAGAAGGTGATAAGGGTTGTGGTTGTGCGAGAGGAGGCCGCCATAATGGATGGATTGACAAATGAGAAGCAATGAAGGAGGCAAGTAGTAGAAGCATCTTTCCTTTAGAAGTCTCTCAAGTCTTTCTAATCATGTCTGTTCTTTCTACTCCCTAAACACGAGTCTAGATTATAATCTTGAGTCATCTCCAGAGTTTGTATACTCAAATCAAGATGCAATCTTTGGCTCGAAAAATGAAATGAAGTTGTCTCTTCCCTATCTAGATTCTCTTAACTTATGCATGAGCAAGTTAGAAAATGATTTTGATTCAAAAGCATCAATGAACTAAACGAACAACTAAGTTTGGTGAAGCCAAACTCTAACGAATCAATAGCAATTAACTTGGGAACCATCGACAACCCAAAACTCATCAAAATTGGCTCCACGCTAAACCCAAAATTTCAAGCCGAATTGGAAGAAGTATTCGCGAGTGCGCAGACTTCTTTGCTTGGTCAAACGATGACTTGCCTGGAATCGACCCAGAAATCCCTCAACATTCAATCCCGACTTTCCCCGATGCAAAGCCGGTAAACACAGAAAGCAAGAAGGATCAAGCCAGAATGGGCTCTAAAGATCAAAGAAAAAGTGGAGAAGCAGCTTAAGGTTGGATTTTTAGAAGTAGTCAACTACCCAGAATGGTTAACAAACATAGTCCTAGTTTCAAAGAAAGACAGACGGGTTAGAATGAGTGTTGATTACAAGGACTTGAACAGAGCCCGCCCTAAGGATGATTTTCCACTCCCTCACATTGATCTGCTAGTTGATAGTGCGGCAGAAAACACCTTGCTTTCTTTGTTAGATGGATTTTCAAGTTATAACCAGATTAGAATGGCACCCCACGACAAGCATAAGACTGCTTTCCGAACAAAATTGGGAACTTTTTGGTACGTAATAATGCCTTTGGGACTGAGAAACGTCAGGGCAACCTATCAGAGAGCTGCAACCACCATCCTCCATGACATGAGGCATTCAATCGTCGAGGTGTATGTAGATGACATGATGTGAAATCTATTAGTGAAGAGGATCATGTGCCCAACCTTCGAAGGTTCTTTGAAAGGTTAAGACAATTCAAGATGAGACTGAATCCGCAGAAGTGCATTTTTGGGGTCCCGACAGGAAAATTGCTAGGGTTCATCGTCAGGGAAAGAGGAATCAAAGTTGATCCAAGCAAGATCAAAGCCATCAAAGAGATGCTACCGCCCAAAACCTAGAAATAGGTCCAGAGTTTTTTAGGAAGAATTCAGTACACAGATTTTTGTGATCCCATCTTTAAACTGCTGAAAAAGGATGCTCCTAAGAAATAGAATGTCGAGTGCCAGAAGCCTTTTGAAAGGGTCAAAGAATACTTTATCAATCCACTGGTTCTACATCCGCCAAGGCCAGGACAACCCTTGCTATTGTATTTGACTGTAAAAGAGAATGCAATTGGGACAATGATGGCCCTACACCTTTTTGACTCGTCAAAAGAGTTTGCCATCTATTACCTGAGCAAAAAGCTGCTGGAGTACGAAGTACGATACAGTGAAGTAGAGAAGATCTGTTTGGCTCTGGTATGGGCATGTTAGAAGCTGCAGCATTATTTGATAACAAGTGAGGTGCGGATCATCGCCAAGGATAACCCTTTGAAGTACTTGCTAGACAAGCCTGTGCTATGTGGAAAGATGGCAAGATGGATGGCCATTCTCTCTCAGTATGATCTTAGTTTCTTCGCCCAGAAGTTGGTGAAAGGAAGTGCAGTGGCCGAGTTATTAGCCTCCCACGCAACAGAAGACATAGTCAGGTTTGAGCCTCTGTTTCCGGATGAAGGAATTTAAAGAAGAAAATTTGATGCCATATCTAGAGCACTTAGAGTCTCAAGTTGTCTAGTTCAAGAAGAAGGGGTTCCACTATATCTCGAGGGAAAAGAATCGGCATGCCGACGCCCTAGCCATATTAGCTTCAATGATCAAAGTCCCCAAACAAGGAGGGGCAATGTGTGTAGAAGTAAGGGTGAGAGAACAACCCATTTATTGTAGTGAAATTCATTTAGAGAATGTCCAGGAAGAACCTTGGTTCATTGACATCCAAAATTACTTACAAGAAGGGATGTATCCCGAAGGGGAATCCACAGCAAAAAAGAAAAACTTGAGAGGGCTAGCCACTGGCTACATCCTTTGCGGAGGAAGGCTCCACAAGAGGCACTATGACGGTGTTCATTTGCTTTGCATAGATCATAAACAAATTTAAAGAGAGATGGAAGAGGTCTATAGAGGAGAACTCGGGCCACACATGAATGGAGAAATGTTGACAAAAAAGATCATCTGGCAGGGATACTTCTGGACCACGATGCAAAGAGACTATACTAAGTATGTGAAAGCTTGCCATAAGTGCCAGATCTACGGGAACTTGAAACATGTCCCGCCATTATCATTGCATCCGATGACATCACCTTGGCCCTTTTCTGTTTGTGGGATAGACATGATTTGAAAAGTGTGGGCACCGCGGCCTCCGGTCCGGTTGGCGGGGATATCGCCTCGTGACCGTGGCTTAAGAACGATGGCTTGGAATTCGTGATATTTCATATGAACTCTCTTAACTTAAGTGGAGAGAACTGTGAACACCCAAATTTAACCCACAAGTATTCTCTTAATTTGAATTATATGTCTAAACCACAAGATTAATGAGATGATTTAGTCTTTAGCTAGGATATATTTAAGATTTATTTTAATAGAGTGTACAGATTTTATAATTTGGACCTTTTTGTATGTGTTTGAGCCTTAGATTTAATGAGATGATTTAATCTTAGGTTCAAAATATATGCTAAGGTCTGATTTGATAAAATAAGTGGTTTTATTTGTTTTGGATCAATTATATTGAGAGATTTGTTTTTGGGTTAGGAGTAAATTTAAAGGCTTAGGTTAATAAAATATGGATTCTCTAGAGATAATTGGCCCATAAACACATTTCTTGCAGACTAATCTTAGCTCTGATTTTCGTAAAAAATCAAAATTAAGTCATATTTTATGGTAAATATTTTTTTGGTATGAAATTGCATAAAATGAGGGGTTTGGTGTATATCAATCATACTTGGAAGGTTTAGGAGGAATAATAATCAAGAAATGGGGATATTCTGGGCTGATTAGGAGTTAATTATACAGTTAAATCAAGTTAGGACGAAATTAGGGGAGATTAGAGGGACTAATGCTTCGTTTCATCCCTATGTTCGCCCTTGATTTCAGAATTCATCCCCGTGTTGATTTTTGGTTAGTTTTCATCCCTCTGTTGAGTTGGTCTGTTCAACCGAAATCCAACTACTTTTGCTGATGTGGCAATTTTTTTGGTGCCATATCAGCAAAGTGGGATCCAATTATCAAACTAAACCACAAAACCCAGCCTCGACCCACTAGACCTATTTTTTCCCTGGATCAACCTATAATCCAATCCTCATTTCTCTAAAAAATCACCAAACCCACCAGACCCACCCGTACACCTATTAAATCAAAACCCATTACACCGACTAAATCAAAAACTGGTTGGAAGAAAAGATATTTTAGCAGAAAAAAATTGGATAAATGTATTTTGAAAGAATTCAAATAAGAAATGTAATCTTAGTTAAATTATTTCCATCCCTAAATTTGTCTGAGAATCGGTTTTTATTTCAAAAACAATATTATCATTTTTCTTTAACCTTTATCTTCGCTTATTCAATTCGTTTTCACTGTCTTGATCCTTTTTTTTTTTTTTCTTCTTCTCCCTTATCACCGGCAGGTCCAGCACCATCTACTCCACCATCTCCTCATCTTGATTTTTCTTCTCCATTATTTTCTTCTTCTTCTCCCTTATAAGTTTTCACCCGCACCATCTCTATGTATTGGCTTTTTTTTTTTTTTTTCTTCTTCTTCTCCCTCAATCAAAAACCAAGATCTTTGAGCAAAGCCACCCCTGCCTTCGTCTCCTCCACCCCCTCCCTCCCTCTCCTCTACCACTGCCACATGCCTCCCCCTCCACCCAACTACCTTCCTCCCCCATCCCGAAAGGGGCCACCGGTGGCGGCTCGTCATCCCGACTTACCTGGACCCGATAGTCATAGATCTAGAACCTACAGTAGAGGAAGAGCGAGACTGTACCAAGCCATACTTGTAGCCCTTGATAAGACAACGACGGTGCAAAACATGGACGAGCTGGTGGCCGGCGGGGTTGTATTAATTGGGTTTATCATTACTTGGATATTAATTGGTTGTTGCTTCGACATAAAAAAATTAATTGGTTATTATTCTTCTTCTAGATACTGCCAAATTGAGATTGTTATTTTTTTTCCAGTGATATAATCTTCATTAATAGGAACTTAACCTGAATAGAAACTAGCCTAATTAAGACTCTAATACTAAACAAAGTGCTAAGTGGGATTGTAGTAACTGAGTTTTGATTTGGGTGTTTAATATGGCGTTTTGGATCGAAGAGTATTTGGAATCATGGATAACCGTTCCAAATGTGAACGGGTCAACTGTGAGACATTAGGATTGGGTTACGGGTTAAGGAAAAAATAGGTCGGATGGGTCGAGGCTGGGTTTTATGGTTCGGTTTGATAATTTTATCCCACTTTGCTGATGTGGCATTGGAAAAATGCCACGTCAGCAGAATTGGCTGGATTCCGGTTGAACAGACTAAATCATGAAATAATGGGTCAACAAAGGGATGAAAACTAACCAAAAGTTAACACGGGGATGAATTCCGAAATCAAGGGCGAACACAGGGATGAAACGAAGCATTAATCCAAGATTGGAGCTAAAAAAGGGAAGAACACATGAAATCCGGAGGGCCGGGCGGTCATCTCGGGTGGACCACCATGCCTAGGCGATCATACATGGATGACTGCCCAGGCATGGCTGCCATGGATGACCGTCGGGCATGGCTGTCATCCAGAGATGACCGCCCGCCACGGCGGTCATGTGTCCCCAGAAATGAGATTTTCCCCCGATTTTCGATGCTAATTTGATTCTACACGGTTTTGGCCCAGATTTCTGGCCATAATCTTGATCATTAAGAGGTGCACGACCCTTGAACTTCCCAGAACTCTATAAATAGTACCTCTCATTTGCATCCAAAGGACACACAATCTTCTTTACACATACCCCCCCAATAAGCTTAAGTGCTTGGAGAAACCCTACTTCTCCAAGCCTAGAAATAATTTTATTAGCAGAAACTCTGGAGAAATTTCGTAAGAAGCATCAAGGAAGAGGCAGAAAAGGTAGATCAAGAGGAGATCAAAGAATAAGCTAAGGTGTGGAAGGAAATTAGATGAAGAACATAACCCAAATCAAGGAGCTAGAGGAGGGCTATAAGAGGTAATCCTAGATTCATTTTTATTTGTTGATTATTGATGATTTGATTCTGATGATGATGCTTTTGATGATGCAAGTGTTGTGGTGATGCCATGAAAAGAACTACATGGGCTTTGAACCCAGTCGCCGAGGTACGTAGGTAGTTTCTAGTGTGGAAACTCAAGCCCAATTGTTTTTATTTTCCTTTTTCTTTCAGTTTAATCTTGTTTGTTTTATGTGACTTGTTTCCACACAACACACACTTTCACAAGGTATACAATTCTTCTTCAATTGCGCAAAGTTTCGCCCCAACATGGATGGGTGCCTAATACCTTCCCATCCATGACGAACCCCAGAATCCAATAATCTCTGGTTAGTTAAAGATCCGTCCCTTATGATGTTGCCTCTGAAAGAGGCCGATGCTTAATGGGTTTTCCTTGATTTTTCTAAATAAAATCAAGGTGGCGACTCATTTGATTGTTGGATTGTTGGTTAAGAAGAAGGTGTAAAGGAATATGTGAGGAGGCAAAACTAATCTTCGGGTCCTCACAGGAACCGATTCGATGATTCCCAAGAAAGACGAATTAACCGCTTCCCAAAGAACCATCATTCCATGCATATTCCCAGATATAAAGTGGAGGATTCATAAACGGTCGTACTTAAAATCCAACAAACTAGACAGAATATGCATGTAGATATTCGCACTTCGGCTAAGTTCATTCAAAGAGAATATCACAAATCCGGACAAACTCACGGAAATACTGGGCACACACTGTTCTTGGTGTTCTCTTGATTGTCGTCTTGACAAAGAGTCGCCACCCAAATTTATTAAGGGAAAATTTGAGGAATACCCGTTCTTGACTCTGGATAATGCGCTGATCTCGAAACCAGGAGAAGGGTCCGAGGATTCGTTTATTACGGACTACCATCTTAACTAAGATAATACTAGTGATATTGGATGCGAAGGTCAATGTGTGTTGTTCATAGTCAGATCATATACTTCATGTGAGAAAAACAAACAAACAAATACAAATATGAAATGCAAAATATTCACATATTTGAGCTTGCGCCTCATCCACTTGAGACTGCCTATGTACCCCCTCTCATTGGGTTCAAAGCTCTCGTAGTTCTTCTAAACGGGGATCCCCAAGGCTAGCCTAGGTCTTCTTATAAAAGTGGCCCGATCCTCACTTAAATGAACTTCTATGCCCCGTGCTAGAACGACTGGCGTAGTTTCTCAAAGCACTTTGTTTAGTGCAAGCAATCACTCTTCTCAGAAAGTGGCTCAAAACAAATGCATTATACAAAACACATTTGGGCATTAAAAGTGGTTTTTAATGCAAACTTTTGTCATTTCCATATAAAGGATGAAATTTTGTGCATAAATCTCATGTATGCAATTTCTCAAAGAATATAGATGGGCAAGTTTTGAAAACATACAATGCTTTAGTGAAAACCATTTTATATATCTAAACCTAGATAAATGCTTGACATGGGTGATGTTCTGATAAGTCTAAGGCCGCTCCGAGCCCGAACATCGATACAAAAAAGGGTGATTGGTTGTTAAAACATTCATTACAATTCTTTCATATTGCCTAGTGAAAGCATGGTCTTTTGCTAAAAACATTTCGTGTTTGAAAACTAAGCTTTAGTGATTTTTCCTTGAAAAGGTGCAACTTGGAGAAAATTAGCTCTTTATGCATCAAAACTCTTTTTTGATAAAGATGGGTAGATTTGACAAAAGCTTGCATCTATAAAGATTTTCATGCCCACAAGAATTCGCAAAAAGCATCTTTGAGATCATTGAAAACATTTCTCAATCTTGAGAGACACTTGGTATCATCATTGAAGTGGCCATTATTGATTGAAGGCACTATCTTTGACGATTTGATCATCATCGAGGGAAAAGCATCTTGAAAAACTGAGTTTGATGATTTTTCTGTCGAGCACAGAAGTTGGTTTAGGGCCTATCCTAGTAGACATACCCATTTTAGACTTGGGGACCACCTAACATGCAAACTAACACATAAACAAAAAATCAAACAAACACACAAAAAAACAATGCAAAGATGCAAACACAATATTTATAATGCAAATGGATGCAAAGCAAACAAACAAGTGCTTAAAATAAATGGGTTTCTATACATATTAACGGATGCCAAAACCAATTTAGGAAATTCGAAACAAGATGGCGAGGAATAATCCAGAGAAATTTCGGCATTATGACGGCGTAGAACAGCGAGAATACCAGGTAACTACCCGGTATTATGACGAGCTAACACCACAATAATGCAAAGAATAATTCCAGAATTACGACGACACTGCGTCGATGTTTGCTACGATGGAAACCCAAAAGCGAACCTTATGCAAAGAGAGAGAGAGCTCTAACCCTCAAAAGGATACTTAGGAAAACGGTGACTTTGCGCCCAAATTCCGACTTAGAGGGGGACAAGAGAGGTAGAATAGGGTGAATATCAAACCCTTTATTTTAATTTAGAGCAGGACGAAGAAGGAGAAAGAAAAGTGCAAAAACGTGCACTGAGGAGTAACTACTCCTGGGGTGAGAGCGCGGCTCTCAGGGTGAAGAAAAATGAAGGGAGGGGACCACTATTTATAGTGTTGGGCTGTGGCAATTTGTGTAAATACTTGGCCGCAATCCGTAACCCTGCCCTGGCGACCTGGACTAGTTTACCTGCCCTGGCGACCAAAGGCTCAAAGTATTTTTTTTTGCGAATGGGGCCCGTCCGGGTCTCAGAAAATTCTCGAAAAAATGCAGCACTTATGTCTTGATATATGGGACATCCCTCTAAATTTTGTGAAATTCCAGTGAACACACAATTTTTGACAATTTTTGGAAGATCGAAGGGCGTGACTAGAAAGGAGGCCAAGAGGACAATAAGGAAGAGCTGGTCGGCCTTCCAAGGACGATCCAGGCCCTGGTCGCCCTCCCAGGGCCGACTGAAGATGTCTGGCTGGCCTGGTGCGGCCGACTCAAGGGCTTAGTCGTCCTGGTGGGCCCGACCGCCCTTTCGGGTGCCTTTCTGTCCCGATTTTCAACGTATCCCCTCTTTTGAGCTATGTTGGGTTCGTTCGCGACCTCGGATGTACTTTTTCATGTCCCGGAGGCCTCCATTTTAAGCTCAGAATGATTTGACTGTGACCAAAACGTTTTTTGGGCTGAAAATATGAAATTTAACCAAGTCCCGAGAGATTCCAAGGAAACTTTGGGAAGCCCCGAAACGTCTTTTGGTGCGATAAATGGTTCCCACGACCCTCAGAACTAACTTGAAGAGTTCCATCACCATCGATAATTCCAGCAAGCCACACACAGAAGGATTTAGGATAAGTTGTTGCTCGTGTAGTCTCTGAGGTTCTTACTAGACTGCTTTTATGCCGTTGGTTACCAGCTGATTGAATATTTTTAGGATTTTTCAGACTCTAAATGTGGTGGGGTTTGGACGTGACACAAAACGGGTGGGCAAAATTTGGGTGCTGTGAACACCCAAATTTGACCCATGAAAATTCTATTAAATTAGGCTTTAGACATGTTTGAGCCATAAGATTAGCAAGAAGAGTTAGTCTTGGGTTGAAGTGTGGATGAAGTTTATTATTAGTAGAATTCATGCATTATAGTGATTGAGGCCTTTACGTGCTTAGACCCTAGGAATAATAAGATGATTTAATGAAGGATAAAAACATATGATAAGGATTAAATTGCTAAAAATGCATTCTAATTCATTAGCTTGGGCTTGTTTGTTTATTCTTTAAACCCAATTATATTGAGATGATTTATTCTTGGGTTAAAGATAAATGTAAGGGTCTAAATTAATGAAATATAAACTTTTTCCAGAGTTGCACAACCCATTAACACCTTGCTTGCAGACAAATTTAACCCTAATTTTCGTGGAAAATCAGAGTTAAATTATTCCTTAGTAGTAAGAGTGGTTTTGGTATGATTTTAGCTTAAAATGCGGTATCAATGTGTAATCAATCAATTAGGAGATGATTGAGAGGAGTAATAATCAAGAAAGCAGAGGATTCTGGGTAGTCTAAGGGTTAATTACGCGGTAGGATCAATCAGAGAGAAATTAGGGAAGAATCAAGATCGAAAAAGGAAAGAACGGATGTAATGCGCAGGCGCGGGCGGTCATCTCGAGATGACCGCCAGGTCTGGACAGTCTTCCTTCCATGACCGCCTGGCCTGGCTGTCATCCAAAGGATGACCGCCGGCCATGGCGGTCATATGCACCCAGAATACATTTTTTCCCCCGATTTCTCTCCTAATTTGATTCTACTCGGTTTTGGCCCAAATTTTTGGCCATTACCTTGACCATTAAGCTGGTCCACGCCCCTAGGCTATCCAGAACACTATAAATAGGTCCCCCCTCTCATATTTCAGAGGACACTCATTCTATTACACACACACTCTTCATAAGCTTTGGAGCTTGGAGAAACTCTACTTCTCTAAGCTTAAGAAATATTTCTATAGGCAAAACTCTGGTGGAATTTCGTGGGTAATACCAACCATTAAAGGCAACAAGAGGTAGATTAAGAAGAACTCCAAGATTGAGTTAAGGAGTGGGAGGAAATTGTGTGGAAGACACAACCCAAACCAAGGAGCTAGAGGAGGGCTACAAGAGGTAATCCTAATCCCTTTTTGCTTGACTGATTGCTTTTGAGATGTTGATGTTTATGACGATGTGACTGTTGTGATGCCATGTCAAGAACTACGTAGGCTTTGAACCCGGTCGCCGGGGTACGTAGGTGGTTTCTAGTGGTGGAAACTCAAGCCCAATCTTCTTCTTCTCCCCTTTCTTTTTAGTTTCAGTCATTATGTGTTTTGTTGTTCACACTTGAACACTTTCACAAGGAATACAAAATCCTTCAATTGCACAAAGTTTCGCCCCAACATGGATGGGTGCCTAACACCTTCCCTTCTATGACGAATCCCCAGGTCCAATATCTTTGGTTCGCTATCTAGTTGCCTGAACAGAGTCATATGAAGATTTTTCCCGAGTTTTGTCCTTTAATAAAACTTGGGTGGCGACTCTAAAGATGTTGGATGACAGTTATGAAGAAGGTGTAAGGAATAGGTGAATAGGCCCAAGTGATTTTGGGTCGAGTATTCACAGTTGGCGACTCCACTAGGGACTTAGAGGGTTCAAGAAACCTTGTGCAATCATTGGATTTTTGTATGTCTTTTTATGTGTCATCATAAGTGCCTTGCATTCCTGATAAATGTTTTGATGCCCTTACCGTAAGAGGGCCAGGGGATCCAAGTCCGCTACAATGCTTTCCTTAAGCGATAGTGGCTTGTGTGAACCGGTTTCTCGCTGCTCAAGCAATGATAGGGATTAATGGGCCCCGGACCTCACGCGATATCCTTTATCACATGTGAGTAGGCCAAAATATTCCTTAACGGCAGTCTTTCAGCCCCCAACCAGCTGCATACCTTGAGCATCCCATGCATGATGAATCAATAAGTGCTGCTTGCATTTGAGTGCTTGTTGTTGTGAATTCAAGTAGAAATACATGAGGTGCCCCCTCATTCATTCTTATATGTGTAAACTTGAAAAAGATATAGCTTCTGGGAAGTCGGGGATCCTGACGCCGGTCCTTCAAATATTAGGACAACATGAGTGAGGAAAATGGTGCCAAAGTGCCTGAGGAAATTCTGAATCTGCTCAAGGATCCAAATATCATGAAAGCACTCCTAGCCCTGAAGAAAGGGAAGGTGGCATCCCCTGGGAGTAATGGGGAACAAAATTCACAGCTGGATGACGAGCATAAGGTGGTGGTAATTCAGGATAATGATTCGGCACACAAGGGTCCAAAGGAGATGGGGAGAGACTCAGAAGATTGGAGGAGCTATTGAAGACCATGAAGAAGAAAGAGGACGATTGGAATTTAGATCGTTTTTCTTTGTTCCCTGAAGCCCGTTTGCCTGAAAGATTTAAGATGCCAGATATCGAGAAGTTTAATGGAATAGGATGTCCCACAACTCACCTGAAGATCTATGTGAGGATGCTACAACCTATAGGGATCGGGCCTGAATTAATGACCCAATTATTCCAAAGAACTTTATCTGAGGGAGCTTTGAGGTGGTTTATGACCTTGAATGACAGCAAGATAAGCAAATAGGAGGACCTCTGCAGAGAATTCCTGAAGCAGTACAACTATAATACTGAGGTGGATGTGACTAAAAAGGATCTTGAGACAACTAAGCAAGAGGCTCAAGAAACGTTTTCCGCATATATCTCGAGATGGCGTAATAAAGTGTCCTTGATGGTGGAAAGACCCACCGAAGAAGATCAAGTGCAGATGGTGATCAAGAACCTACAGTCGATTTACTATGACCGCATGGTTGGCAATTATTACGCCAATTTTAAAGCGCTCATTGGGGCGGGAACACAGTTGGAAGATGCCATCAGTTCAGGAAAGATCCGGATTCCTATGGACACCTCTAAAAGGAGTTTCATACCCCAAGGAAAGAAGCACACCAAAGTAAATCATGTCGCTGTCCAGGTGCCACTACAGGTTGGGTCGAAGCCTAGGGAGTTTACTCCTCTTCCTATGTCTTTAGGAAAAATGCTGTAGAAATGTATGGAAAAGAATTTATTGCAACCTCTGCAACCGAGACCTGGTCTTCCCTTGGGAGAGGACCCTAATAAATTTTGCGGATCCCATCAAGTGGCTGGGCATACCACAAACAATTGCGCCCGACTCCGGCATGAGATCCAAGATTTAATAGAGAGAAATGAAATAAATTTGCCCAAAAGGTCGAATACCAAGTCAAATCCCCTGCCCTTACTCGAAGAGATCGATATGAAGGAGGTCGTGTCTGGGCCTGGACTAACATGTTGTGTGCTCGATCTGAGTGAGTACGTAGACTCCGATGAAGAAATTGATGTCATCACTAGATCAGGAAGGGTGGCGAGGAGGGCTCCCCTTCGCCTAGATGAATCGGATGAAACAACGGATCCTGAAGAAGACATGGTGATAAAACAATTGAAGAAGACTCAGGCTAATATTTCAATTTGGGGTTTGCTAATGTCGTCTCGCCCACATCAAGAAAAGGTGCTCCAAACCTTAAGCAAGGCTTATATTCCCATTGACACCGCACCTGATGCATTGGCCAATATGATAGCTTCAGTAGAAGTTGATAATCAGATATCCTTTTCGGACAAGGACCTTCGCTCGGGTAAGGAAGCCCATATCGATGCCCTATACATAACCGTTCAAGCCAAGGAAAATCAGATACCCTTGGTATTGATAGACAATGGATCTGCCATGAATGTCTGTCCACTAAAGACTACAAGCTCCATAGGATTCAGAGTTGCGGATTTCTTGCCCTCCCGAACTATGGTCAGAGCATATGATAATGCTAGAAGGGAAGTGTTGGGTATGATAAAACTAGAAGTTACCATTGGGCCCGCCCCTTTTTCGGTAGAGTTCCAAGTGCTCGATATCGCATCAAGTTTCAACTTACTTCTTAGAAGACCATGGTTGAACCAAGCCCGAGCTATAGCCTCTACCTTGTATCAGATGTTGCGATTCCCGCATCAAGGAGGAATAGTTACCATTAAGGGAGAAATGGCTGAAAAGAATATCAAACCAATATGCGGGATCGAAGAAGAAAAGGAGGTGTCCTTATCCGGCTTTGTCTTTGAATCTATCAGTACCATAACGGTGGATAAGCTTACTGTGAGACCTCCTTACTATGACCCGTTCGGCAATCCGTCAGTTATGAGTATCATGGAAAAGATGAAGTATTTTCCAATTATGGGGATAGGGAAAAGGCAGCAGGGGGTGCTAGAGGCTCCTCAAATTTCGAGTACTGTGCCTCCTTTTAGTTCGGGATATGTTCCGACTCCGGCGGAGCTAGAAAAGCAAAAGGAGAAAAACCGAGCTAAGGCAGTAGCTCGCAAGAACAAACAGAAATAGGACTTTCCCATTACCCCATACTTCAAAACATTGAATGGATATTTTGTAAAGGAAGAAGAGGATTTCCCCTTTGGATTCCCTGAACCTTGGATATGTAGCATCACAAAGACCAGGAAGCCGGGATTGATTGTTATCCTGAGGAAGTAAGGGAGAAAGTGGAAGAAAAGAGAAGGAGGATAGACGAGGACGAGGACTTTGGTTGTAGGTATCTCTTTGGGGAAGGTGGGACTGCTTGAAGACTTGTGTGTTGACCCATGCAGAGTGCTTAGTTAAGAGTTTATAATAAGCCATTGGGCAAGTTTATGTTATGTTATTCTCCATTTCAATAAAAGGGGGCATTCTTTCTTTTATTTCAATGGTGTCTTTTTGCATACATGGTTCATGTAAATACGATGTGTTGAGCAAACTCCCCGTAATCTCTGGAAGCTAATCAAAATATGGAACATTAATGAGAACAACAATAATCTTGAGAAATTTTCCAAGTAATCAAAGCCCCAATCAAATAGAAGTCTCTGGCATTTTTATCAAGCCATCTTAGAGGCCGAAGACCCTATCCGAAGAGATAAGACAATGGACTAGGAAAAGAAAGGGGCTTTTGGGGGCTAGCAAACACAAGAGAACTACGTGAGCCTGATCTCATGAGCTTAATAAAAAAAAAGAAAAAAAAAGAAAAGAAAGAAAAAAAATAGAAGAAAAAAGGTCATGCGTACATAGGAAGCCCAACAAGGGTTCGGTTCCATTATTATCATTAATGATCCAAAGATTAGCAAAAGATAAAGGGAGTTTGTTCACTCATTTATTCACATGCATCATAAGTGTAAAAAGATATTTGTTGAAATAAGGTTCAGTTTTTCTTGCGCTTGTTTATGGCTCAAGCCGCCATTGGTCTTCTCGGCGAGATGGTTGGACGACTCGAATTCTGGGGGCATTGATTCTTCCAAGAATGCTTCTCTTGCAAGACGCAAGGATCTCTCAACATCAGCCACATCCCCTTTCAGCCACTCTGAGTATGCTGAGGAGGGATGTATCTCAAAGTGACTGCCAGTATGTTCTCTCAAGGCCAGAGCCCAGCCTCCTTTATTGACTTTTAAGGCAGCAGCCTCCATGGGTCCTATAGTAGGAGGTGGGATAGTTGATGGAACTATTTGATCTATGCCAAATTGTCTTAAGATCCTATTCAGACGATAGTATGTGAAATTCTCTAGACCTGGGAGTGGTACCCAATCTTTGCATAAAGTGCGGATGACTACCTCTTGCATCCCCAACCACCTGCAATACTACGTGATTTGTGTGCCTGTGAGATCCTTCATATAGATGGCCCAATCCCGAATGGTGTGGAAGAAGATGGAATAACCGCAGTGAATGTAATTTGGAGGATTGGCTCGGGGGCGTTCAATTAATGTGAGGTGTTCACACAGCCACATCTGAAAAAAAGTATGAAGAATCAGCATGACGATAATGATAGTTAGAAAAGCAGGGTTGGAGAATGTATACCTGAAGCAAGAGGGGAGAACCGGACCTAGGAGCCAAGGGGTCGTCCGCCAGCTTGTCTAAGCAGTGGAGAGTTTTGCCCAAAATCACTGGAGTTAGGCTCTTTTTGTCGAAAAGCTTAGCCACCAAAGCGCCAACTCGGAGAGGACAAACACCGGGGGAACCAACTAAGAGAAATTCATGCGTCATTACAAGGGCAAGGGCATGATTTCGTTTCTTCTTCCATTCGGCCTCATACTCCCTCGGGTGATATTCCGAACCGCCAAGAAAATACTGGTCAATGATTTTTTATAAATCCAGGCAATTGTTCTGATCCAGAAGAAAGCCAATTTGCCCGTCAGCCAAGAAAAGAGATTTGCTAACCTCTTTTAGAACGGGTTTGGCGAGGGAAACCATGGCAACTTCATTTATGAATTTCGCACCCACGAACGTGTTGAACTCATCAACGGAAGGACAAAGCTCCATCATGTCTCGACCAAAGCGGAAAACGCGACGACTCTTGTCCCAGAACTCCGCAGCAGCGCGGATCAAGTTCTCTTCCACCGCCACACCACGAAGTTGGAACAATGTAGAGAGTCCCAGCCCCACAAACCTCGGGATAAGACGATTCTCGAGGTGGAGCATGTTGGCATGAAAATTCTCACTCATGGTTTTTCTAGATATGTGTTAAGAGGATTATGATGGATTGTGAGAGTCTTTAGGTACCTTAGAGTCTTATTTATAGTGTTTGAAGGATGGAAGAACCCGTGAAAACCCTAAAGCCCAAATCCAAAAACCAAAAAGGAAAAAAAGAGAAAGGCCCAAGAGCTACGACCGTCTGCGCGGGCGGTCATGACGAGAAGACCGCCACGTCTGGCGGTCATCCAGAGAAGACCGCCAAGAGGTGGCGGTCATTCCCCCATATGACCGCCCGTTCGGCACTGTTCATCCGAAGAAAAATTCCAAAAAAATCTGGAAAAATTAAGAGGGAGGGGAAAAGAGGAGGAAAAAAGAGAATATAAAAGAGGGGAGGAAAATATGTACATCTAGGGGCATTTTATGATCTTTTGCTTGAATTTGCAATGATATGTGCTATGATATGCTTTGCTTTGGAATGATAAATCTTTTGAAAACCTGATAAGCCTATTCTTTGAATGATTGTTTTGAGCTGAGGCTCTCTGAGTAGAAGAAGAACCAAGGGATCCATAAACACACTTGACCTAGACTAGTTGAGACCTGAGGTTGCCAGGGGCAGATACCCCTAAGATAGAAGTAGAATCAATGAGAGTTGCCAGGGGTAGAAACCCTTGAGATAGAAGTAGAGCCGATAAGAGTTACCAGGGGCAGATACCCCTAGACAGAAGTAAAGCCGATAAGAGTTGCTAGAAGCAGATACCCCTAAGACAGAAGTAGAGCCGATGAGAGTTGCCAGGGGCAGATGCCCCTAAGACAGAAGTAGAGCTGATAAGAGTTGCTAGGGGAAGATACCCCAAAGACAGAAATAGAGCTGATGAGAGTTGCCAGGGGAAGATACCCTTACGACAGAAGTAGAACCGATGAGAGTTGCCAGGGGAAGATGCCCCTAAGATAGAGTTGATGAAGACGTTGAGGGATAGATATCCTAGGGACGATGTCCCGACGTGGAGGAGCACCGAGATGACGAAGATGAGATAAGCCTCCAGGATGAGATGATTCTCAGTAGCCCTTGGGACCTGATGGGTCCCAAGACCCCGGGATGAGATGATTCCCGGTAACTCTTGGGATGAGATGAGTCCCAAGACCCTGATAGATGAGATGATTCTATCACAAACCTCGGGATAAGACGATTCTCGAGGTGGAGCATGTGATGCTCCAGCCTTTGGTCCACAATACTCACATCCATTATCCAAATTTGGTTGTTCTTTTCTTGCGCTGCTTCGTCCTTAGTTTTAAGGACTCACCAACGAGGGGCATCTGTGAACACCCAAATTTGACCCATGAAAATTCTATTAAATTAGGCTTTAGACATGTTTGAACCATAAGATTAGCAAGATGAGTTAGTCTTGGGTTGAAGTGTGGATGAAGTTTATTTTTAGTAGAATTCATGCATTATAGTGATTGAGGCCATTACGTGCTTAGACCCTAATAAGAAGATTTAATCATAGGATAAAAACATATGATAAGGATTAAATTGCTAAAAATGCATTCTAATTCATTAGCATGGGCTTGTTTGTTTATTCTTTAAACCTAATTATATTGAGATGATTTATTCTTGGGTTAAAGATAAATATAAGGGTCCAAATTAATGAAATATGGACTTTTTCCAGAATTGCACAGCCCATTAACACCTTGCTTGCAGACAAATTTAACCACAATTTTCGTGGAAAATTAGAGTTAAATTATTCCTTAGTAGTAAGAGTGGTTTTGGTATGATTTTAGCTTAAAATAAGGAATCAATGTATAATCAATCAATTAGGAGATGATTGAGAGGAGTAATAATCAAGAAAGCAGAGGATTCTGGGCAGTCTAAGGGTTAATTATGCGGTAGGATCAATCAGGAAGAAATTAGGGGAGAATCAAGATCGAAAAAGGAAAGAACGGGTGTAACGCGCAGGCGCGGGCAGTCATCTCGAGATGACCGCCAGGTCTAGGCGGTCTTCGTTCCATGACCGCCCGGCCTGGCTGTCATCCAAAGGATGACCGCCGGCCAAGACGGTCATATGCACCCAGAACGCGTTTTTTCCCCCGATTTCGCTCCTAATTTGATTCTACTCGGTTTTGGCCATTACCTTGACCATTAAGCTGGTCCATGCCCCCAGGCTATCCAGAACACTATAAATAGGACCCCCCTCTCACATTTCAGAGGACACTCATTCTATTACACACACACTCTTCATAAGCTTTGGAGCTTGGAGAAACTCTACTTCTCCAAGCTTAAGAAATAGTTCTATAGGCAAAACTCTGGTGGAATTTTGTGGGTAATACCAACCATTGAAGGCAGCAAGAGGTAGATCAAGAAGAACTCCAAGATTGAGTTAAGGTGTGGGAGGAAATTGTGTGGAAGACACAACCCAAACCAAGGAGCTAGAGGAGGGCTACAAGAGGTAATCCTAATCCCTTTTTGCTTGACTGATTGCTTCTGAGATGTTGATGTTTATGACGATGTGACTGTTATGATGCCATATCAAGATCTACGTGGGCTTTGAACCCGGTCGCCGAGGTACGTAGGTGGTTTCTAATGGTGGAAACTCAAGCCCAATCTTCTTCTTCTCCCCTTTCTTTTTAGTTTCAGTCATTATGTGTTTTGTTGTTCACACTTGCACACTTGCACAAGGCATACAAAATCCTTCAATTGCACAAAGTTTCGCCCCAATATGGATGGGTGCCTAACACCTTCCCATCCATGACGAATCCCCGGGTCCAGCATCTTTGGTTCGCTATCTAGTCACCTAAACGGAGTCATATGAAGGTTTTTCCCGAGTTTTGTCCTTTAATAAAACTTGGGTGGCGACTCCAAAGATTTTGGATGACGGTTATGAAGAAAAGTGTAAGGAATAGGTGAATAAGCCCAAGTGATTTTGGGTCGGGTATTCACAGGTGCTTACAAAAAGTATTGCCAAAGGCATCCAACGGGAATGAGTACATCCTTGTTGCTATAGATTACTTCAGCAGGTGGGTAGAAGCTGAATTGTATGTAGTGCTTACAGCCAAAAAAGTGGCTAAGTTTATTCCAGGAAACATCATCTATCGATACGGAGTCCCTCATGAGATTGTAACCGGCAATGGATTGCACTTCAAAGGAGAAGTTGATAGGTATTCACCTTACCGGCCTCAGACGAACGGAGCAGTAGAAACTGCAAACAAGAATATCCGAAGGATATTAGAGAAGATGATTGAAACTGGAAAAGAATGGGCATAGAAACTGCCAATGGCCTTGTGGGGATATCGAAAGTTGGTAAGAACATCGACAAAGGCGTCGTCTTTTTCACTTGTATATGGAATGGAGGCCGTGTCGCCAATAGATTTAGAAGTGCAGTCCCTCAAAATAGCAAGGGAAAGTCATCTGAGAGAAGAAGATTGGATGAAAGAGTGATTCGATCACTTAGTCCTGTGTGACGAGTAGCGGCTGCAAGCCTTGCATCACATTCAGGGGTATTAGAAAAGGATGTCTTGAGTGTTTGAGAAAAGAGTTAAGCAAAGAAACCTTCACGAAGGTGATTTCGTACTCAAAGAAATCAAACCAGTGGCGTTTGACCCAAGAGGGAAATTCAGGCCCAAGTGGAGCAGCCCTTACCTGTTGAAGAAGATTCTATCAGGTGGAGTAACATACATCTTAGACTTGGATGGAAATGAGTTCAGTGAACCAGTCAACTTGGATCAATTGAAGAAGTACTATGTGTGAAGAACGTTCGGGCCGAACTACGGGGCTCGAATTGTAAGGACTTGATTTCTTGAGCATAGCACAACAAAAAGAAAAGAAAAGAAAAGAAAAGCCAGCTAGGCCTAAAACTCGAAAGGGCGGCCTAGGTAAAAAAAGGCAAGAAAAAGAAAAAAAAAAGAGAAAAAGAAAAAATGCTATGCTCACGAATAAGTAGGCAACCCGAAAGGGTCTAGTCCAAATCTTCTTCCATTTCCTCCAAGTCAAATTCCTTGATAAACCAAACCTTGAAACCTAACCTATCAATGGTTCCGAAAATTAATTAAAAATTGGTTCGTTAACCATTCAATGTTTGAGCTTATTCATGAATTCATAATCTAAAATGCGGACTTTCTTGTTTATACATTTGTTAAGATAGTCTAGAGAAAGGATAAGACAAGGAGGTTAGGCGGAATGGAGAAGAATGAAGAAAAAAGAAGTGCGGTCGAAGACCAACTGGGGGCAAGAAGTAAAGGGAAAGTTGATAAGTCTGGGTGTGCCCAAAATGAGATACAAAAGATGACAAGGATACATGGCGATCCCTTTTTTTCTAACAAGGGCAAACAACCCTTAAAAACAACAACAAACACACAACCTAACAACACAAGGCCTACAGTAGAATTCCCACATACATTAGGCATACAATAGGATTGCATACAGCATTATTCTTGCTAAAGAAGAAGATCAGTTCTGGCCTGGACGGTCAAACAGCTCGGAAGAAGTAGTGCCACACTCCATGCACCTTCATAGCCCTGCGGGGATGCCACGTATGGACCTTGGTTTTAGAAGTTGGGGACTAGCCCCGACATGAAAGGAGCAGCTGCAAGCTGAAGAGGAGATAATGGGGGAAGACCTCCCTGTCCCAAGTCTGGGAATAATGATAAGCCAACAGATGAAGGAGGCGCAGCCTCTAGAGTAAGGGTACGTCTAGATGACTCCCTGTTGCTGGTGTGCCTCTGCCTATTCCGCCATAGCACCAGGTGCAGCCTCTTACTGAGTCCACACACGCCATGGTCACGCGCTGGTCATACCATCAAGCCTCCTGAGAAATTTACTCTTTCGGCCCGTGTGTCCCCTGTGGAGCCTACCTGCTACACTCAGGCTGTCAAATCCCCAGAGTGGCGTGCTGCCATGATTGCCAAATACAATGCTCTTCTCACTAGTGGCACATGGTGCCTTGTTCCGCCGCAATAGGCTCATAATGTTGTTAGTTGCAAGTGGATTTTCAAGACGAAAACCAATCCTGATGGGACTGTGGAGCGCCACAAAGCCCGTTGGGTTCCCAAATCATCAACATCCAGGGGTTGATTTTGCCAATACTTTCAACCCTGTGGTCAAGCCCACCACTATTCGCCTTTTACTTTCTATTGTAGTTGCAAAGGGTTGGTCCATTTGGCAATTGGATATTACCAATGCCTTTCTCCATGGTCACTTGGATGAGGATGTGTTTATGTCTCAACCCCCTGGTTTTTTTTTTACCCGAATTTCCCAGATCATGTTTGCAAGCTTGAGAAGTCTATCTATGCTCTCAAACAAGAACCTCATGCTTGGAATCAATGCCTCACAGATGCACTTCGTGTCTTTGGTTTCCATGATTCCAAGGCTGACACCTCTCTTTTCTACAAGTTTACTTATTCTACCTCTCTCTACTGCTTGGTTTATGTTGATGATATTGTGATTCTTGGCTCCTCAAATTCTCAGGTTCAGGAACTTGTCCAGTTTATTCAAACTTGGTTTGCTCTCTGAGATTTGGGCAAGCTTCATTATTTCCTTGCTTGGGAGCCACTTGGAAACCCCGTGGCCTCCACCAGTTTAAATATATCTAGGGCCTGCTGTCCAAGTCTGACATGATTGGTAGTAGTCTGATTTCCACCCCTATGTTCTCAACAGAGCAGCTCTGTGCCGGCGATGGTGCCCATTTTCTGATGATGCTCTTTACCGTAGTTCTGTTGGCGGCCTCCAGTACTTCACTTCCACTCGTCTCGACATCTCCTACTCTGTCAACAAAGTCTCTCAATACATGCATGCTCTAATAGAGCGACACTGTCTTCCGTCAAGCGCATTCTGCGGTACCTTCATAATACCCCTTCAGTTGGCTTATTCTTTCGCCATTCCAATCCACTTCACTTATATGGCTTTTGTGATGCTGATTGGGGGGGGAAGTCAGGATGATCGTAAGTCTACTTCCGGATATGACATCTTCTATGGTACTTCTCTTGTCTCTTGGTCCTCTCAGAAGCAACGGTCTGTTTCTCGCTCTTCCACTGAGGCCGAGTATCGTTCCATAGCTACTGTTGCGAGTGAGTTGGTCTGGATCCAACTTCTTCTTCGTGAAATTGGTCTATAGAGTCACTCTGTTCCGTTTCTATGGCTATTTATCTCACTGCTAATGCGGTGTTACACTCTCGCACAAAGCATATTGAGCTTGACTTTCACTTTGTTTGTGACCTTGTGTACAAGAAGCAGCTTCATGTTCGGTGTTTCCTCTCACGACTAGCTTGCTGACATCTTCACCAAACCTCTTTCCAAAGATCGGTTTCACCTTCTTCGTGACAAGTTGCACTTGTCCCCAATACAACTTGAGGGGGAGTGATAGGATATGCATATATTCTATATATATTCTGTAATCAAAATGTTGAATATAAATAAGTCAAATGATAATCAATACAAAGTACACGTTTACCAGAGTTCTACAGCATGCCCAAAGCTGGAGACGGTTCTGTATTCATCCATTTACACATTTACAAGACGTGCGTTCCCTTCTGGAAAAATGTGTAGCTCTACCATACAAGAGTTTACCAAAAAGTCTAAGCATAATAAAACAAACAAAAGTTCAAAGGTTAATGATTAATAACACAAAAAAATCTATTGGATACAATGCACTTCTTATGCAATGAGCTTAATTAAATGCTCCGATCATAAAGTGCCGAGAAAGTATGAGTGGCAGTAGTTGAGTTTCGGGATGAAAGGAGTGAAGTGTCTGGATTACTGTCAAAGCTAGAAGACACCGGATGGGAGGTGGTAGTACTGTTTGTTTTGGTTCTGGTCTGAGTGGGGCCAGGGCCTCGTACTTTGAGGTCCATGAAATCTGATATTAAACCAGGCTTTGATATCTTATTCTCATCAAAATACTTCTCACCAGTTAGCATTTTGACAACAGTAGACATGGAAGGCCTATTCTTAGGAATATCTTGTGTGCAGAGCAGACCAATCTTTAGGAACCGACATGCCTCCTCCGGGTCAAAGTCACCATTCAGTGATGTATCCACTAGTGCAATTAGTTCTCGTCTCTCATAAAGTTTCCATGTCTGCAAGAAAAGGATGCATGTACACGTGAGCAAGACTGCATCTGCAATTCTGCATGAGCTACTGAACATTTGCCAATTTGGAGTATTGTATCCAAATTTAGTGTCCTTCAGAATGAAATGTTACACATGAAGAAAAGTGAATACATGCTTCAATTTTGTTTTCAGTTCTTTCATCCAAAGAAACTCTATCAGTATTCACATGCAGTTTCTTATTGTGTGATAACAAAACGAAGACACTAGAAATGCATACCCGTTCTAAGAGATATTGCTCCTCAATAGGTAACCGAGTATTTGTGTTACTCCTTCCGCTGACAATTTCCACTAGGAGTACCCCAAAACTATAGATGTCGGCTTTCCGCGTCAATTGCCCTTTAATTGCATACTCTGGCGCCAGATAACCTCTAAAAGAACAAAACTAGATTTCAATACGATGGAAATACGGTTGATACTTTTGTCTAATCTAATTGCATGTAAAAACCCTTGATTACCTTTTGATGTATATGATAGCCTATCCGGCAAAATCTTCCCTTTGGAAAAAAAAAAAAAAAAAAAGGAAACACATGCTGACTAGCGCACACCGGCTGCTCAACACCAAAACAAAAAAAAAAGGATTCTTTCCTTATGAGGAACAGCATGTTGGGACTTGAATATTTTAAGTCAAATAATATATCTACTTGATTTATTTTCCACACTTAATCTCTAACCTTATCGATGTAAAGTAAGTAGTTGACCAAGATTATTATATCTGCAAGGTTTACCGTCAAAGTAACTTATACTTTGTGGAACAGTGTGTGGTAACATGTGTCACCTTACCAATGTGGGGTTAGTCCAAGTGGTAAGCCACTTGGTTCTGCTTAAGCAAGGTCTCGGGTTTGAGTCCTCGTGTATGTAGAAAATTCCCATTTGGAGACTAGGCTCGGGATACCGGATGGGAACAAAAAAAAAACATATCACGTTATCTGAATATATACACAGTTGGGTAACAGCGGCACCAGAAAGAAAAATAGGGAAAGAAAAAGAAGGTGAAACTTACATTGTACCAGCCACACGAGTACTAACATGAGTCATGTTATCCGGGATAAGCTTGGCCAGACCGAAATCTGAGATTTTAGGAGTGAGATCTTTATCAAGGAGAATGTTGCTGGCTTTGATATCTCTATGCACAATGTATGGTCGCACTTGCTCGTGAAGAAAAGATAGCCCTCTGGCTACCCCAATGCAAATACCAACCCGTGTTCTCCAACTAAACTGGATGTTACTATGACCTCCACCTGAAACAGATTATGCAAGTCAGTGCTCTAGAGTGTTGTAATTCAATAGAATTTTGGTACCAAAAATTATTCAAATCTTCAGAAGTATTGAATAACAAACACAAGCAGAAGAAGATGAGACAACAAGAATAACTTGATTACCAATAAGTGTTTGTGCGAGGCTATTATTTTCAAGGTAATTGTAAACTAAAATTCTGTGATTCCCTTCCACACAGCAGCCGTACAGCTTGACCAAATTTTCATGCTCAATTTCTGAGATTGCTTTAATCTCTGCCAGGAACTCTGTCACCCCTTGTCTAGACTCGGTTGAAAGAACTTTTATGGCAGCAGTTCTTCCATCTTTAAGTCGACCCTGACCATCCCCATAACAAGGTTAATTATTTCGAAAAGGAAAAGCAAGAAGAAAAAGCAGTGAGGCAAGCAGAGTTACCTTGTACACAGAGCCAAAACCACCTTCCCCAATTTTATGTTCGGGCCTAAAATCTGCGGTGGCATTTCTAAGTTCCTTGTAGGTGTAGCATTTAACGTTGGCGACATCTGCAAGGCCATGGTATTCATTCAGAAATACAACCCACAAAATTAAGTACCATTCATTATATAAAGATAGTTAAGTTCACTAGAAGAAGAAGAAGAAAAAATCCAGTGGTGCATGTAGGATGTGCAAAATTAAGCAGAAAGAAACTCTAGTTTATATAATTACTTGCGGGGTTAGTAATGAGAAGAGAAAGCAAAAAAAAAAAAAAAAAACCAGGCATAATAAATAAATGTTGGGAGGGTATGGTGATGTATAGTATTATTTACCTACCTTGATCAATTTCAGAGGAACGCGTTGTTGTTGTTGAAGAATCCACTCGGCCGCCAAATAAGAAATGAAAACAAGTCATCACTTAGCCCTGTTTTGTGATATTACCTAAGAATTCACGCCTCTGAATTAGATAGACCAACAATTACCCTGCACAAACAAACATGGGATAAACAATTACCCTCCACACAAAGAGAAAAGAAAAAAAAAAAATAGTTTCGTTTCGTTTCATTTCATTTGATTCCTGCTCGTTTAAAGGCCATGAATACTAAACTTTGAAAAGAAGAAGAAGAAAAGATGCCATCTTCATCATGACTTACACCGACTAAGATCACCATACATAAATAATTTTTAAAAAAAAAAAACAAAAAAGGAAGAAGGAAGAATAAAGACTAACCAATTACTACTACATAAACAAATCAAAAGCATTACCTTGCAAGGGTGTGTTTCGGTTGACACGGGCCGGGAAAGTCAAGGAAGAGAAACACAGGAAAGGCCAACTGAGGTGAGAAAGAAGAAGCCCAGATGATGATGATGATGATGATGATGATGATACTATATAATTCTTTCTTTGTTTTCTTCTATACTTATGTCCTAAGGGAAGGGAAGGGAAGGAAAGGAAAGGAAGATAGTCTGGGGAATTGGCAGGTAGCAAAGCAGCAGGGTCTGATATTTGGGAGGTATCTAATAGGTGGCAGCAGTACTAATCAGAAATGTCAACCAAGAGGAAGCTGAAAGAAGCTGGTCTTCTTTGAATTCTTCTTCTAGTTTCAATTTGTTTGGGGGCTGACCGTCTCTTTTATATATTTTCTTGGGTTTTTAAATAATAGTCATCATGTCATCGTCCTTTTCATTACTTTAAATATTATCTTTTTATTTATATTTGACCAGGTTTGTTTAGCTTTCTTAAAATAAAACATAAACATTTTTTTTTGTCTATTTCTTATTTCTCCTTCAACCAAATACTATATGTACTAGGAAAATGAGTGTTTATTAATATACCTGCCATATTCCCTACCATACTATAATTTTTTAAGTGACTGCCGCATCATTTTATTAAAATGTATTTCAAATTATAATTTTTAAAAATTAGTTCAATGCCTCTTTCTAATTTTTATTACGTGTTATTATATTAATCAAATTGACTCTCAGCTGCAGATATCAACCCTCACGTTCTTCCCTAATTTTTTTTAACTTACAAAAATAGCCCGAACATAAATAATCTGTAATAGTAATAACTAATAGTTGACCGAAAAGTTAAATCGCTTCCATTACATTAGAAGTCTATTCTTTTTTAGTATTTGCATATGCTAAAATTACCATGGAATTTAAGGCCCATAAAGCTGCTATTAAAAAGATTTTTGAAACGCCCCGACCCGTATTTACCGTACACAGTAAACACGTGCCGGAACTGTGACAACCCAGCCCAACAAGGCCTAGCATACAGTGTATAAAGCATAACCCTGGCTCAACAGCCCAACAGTATAAACTACAATATGGCCCTACGGCCCATCATCAATAACATCAATAATAACGAAACTGGCCCAATGACCCAACAACAATAATAATATGCACAGCGGAAGACTTAAACTCACTAACACTGTATGCGACACATGCAATCTATGGATCCAAGCCTGTCCGAGGGAAACGCTGCAGCCTGTCTGGAATGCACCAAGCCTGTACATGAAACAACTCATCCTACGGGATGAAACCCCGCAGGCGAGGGGTGAGTCCGAAACGCTCACCGACGAAAGATAAACAGTGA